>VZTM01005752.1:57038-92191 GCA_013400555.1 Jacana jacana | reverse complement strand
AAAAAAAAAAAAAACATAACAACCCCAACCAAACCAAAAAAAAAAAAAAAAGCTTAGAAAGTTTCTGTTCTCTTTACTTAGTTGTAGCTCACCATATGGTGGAAGCTGGAACTTTGTGCTTTGTACAGAAATGGCCTGGATGCCAGAGATGCTCTGTGCGCCTAGTAGAAAAATGCACCAAAATTTCAGCGAAGTGCTAAGACTCAACAGTTGAAATATGATAGCAGAATTTATGAAGAAAACTAGGCAGAGAAGAAAACATGTTCTGATGAGATGAGATAAGATGAAATGAGATGAGATGAGGTGGGAGAACAAGGGAGTCAGGGCTGGCTCTTCAGAGGCTGTTGGTATCCAGAAATGAGGGATTTAATATGTAGTCAAGTGAGACAAATGTTTGATGCTGGGAAGAACTATTTTAAATGTCATGCCTGGTGTTGGAGTTCTTCATACCAGCTAAGAACTTGTTCCATGGCTTTTGTTTTACAGCAGCACACATACAGTATTAATGGTATAGCTTAGCTTTGTAAACCCGATGACTCTGTGGAGAATAAAATAGTATTGAAAGCTCTGTTTGCAGGGCTTCATGAAAACTCAGTCACAGGGAAGAGTCCGCTCCTTCAGTCCAATTCCCATATGCTACGCTGCAGCAGGACCGATTTTTTTTGGTACAGAATAAAGCCTATCTATTTCACACTGAGATTTGTTGTGGCATACAGTAAAATTGCTAACCATGCAGAAATAATAACAGTAGGCTGTATTTCAGACTGAAGTCTACAGATACTTGTTTCAGAACAGAAAGTCTTCTCTTACTGTGATGGGTTGTAACAGTAGATTTGTTAGTGTGTCTCACTGTGTTCAGCACAATAAACAACATCTGCAGCTATTCACTTGGCAATCTGTGGAGACAAATGATTTTGATAGGATTAAAAATGGGCAATAACGGATTTTATGGTGAGCCTGTAATCGGAAATAAACCTTTGGGGACAACCTCTACTCAAAGTTCAGCACAGTGAAGTATTTTAATCAGTGCATTGAAAACAAAGCATTGGCTTTTACTTTTCTGAACATTTAACGGCCACTAGAATACTCGTCCAAACAAGCTGGCCAAAGCTGAATTTATGAAGTGGTCAGGACTTGCAGAAACCACATTCTCAGTCTAAAACCAGCCTGCATTGTGTAATGTTACCTAGCTCAGCCTGTGACATATGAGCCTCCTTGACATAGCCTATCCTTACCTGGCTGCTGCATCCCACACTGGCATATCTGGGTGGTAGCACAACACTAGAGACAGTTTAGCTGCTTTGGCAAGATCAGAATTGCAGTGTATAGTTTATTTCTGAATCACCAATAAAAAGCTAAATCCAGGGAACACCACTGCAGTGTCTTGCTGGCCCACCTCCTGCTCCTGGTCACAAGACCTGTTCTCCTGCCTTCAGGATCACTCAGAGCCATCTACCTTTTTCCATCTTTTGTCAGAAGAGCTGGAAACAGGATCTCCACACATGGAGACCTTGTGAGAAGGGTTAGCCCAGGTGCCATCAATTCTTTTAGCACAACCGTTTTTTCAGTCCATTCACTTATCCTGGGTGGCTCATGGTGGAAGTCTCCATAATCTTCCTACTGCAGAATTTGGCCATAATTTCTTACACTTTCTCAGGTGCATAAGACTTGCTTCGCTTTCCCTCTTGAAATTGCAAGTGATGCTTACAGTTCTCCATCTTCCTAAAGATTTGGTGCAAACCCTACCTCCAAGATGAGGAATCTGTTTCAATCCCAAATACAAAATTGCCAGTATTCCCACACAGCCTAAGGAGTAGGTCTTATGACCATACATTTTGCTCAGCTTTTTCATAGCCTCACTGTTTATATTAGGAATAAACTGTAGGTCAAACAGCCTAGAAATTCACTTGCAGATTTAGCAGCTTGAGGCTCTGCCTCAGGGTCTTTCACACCAGAAGCTATTAAGTAAAAAGAAATGCCACTTTTGCTGGTCATTATTTTTAATTATGGAAAATTCCTCTATTTGCACACACTCATATGAAAAGTTTTCCCCATCAGATTCCTCCCCCCTTCTCAGAGGGCCAGGTTATTATAATAAGCCTAAAAGTACAAAGCATTGCACAGTAGGATTTTACAATGAGCCACCAATGCTGCACCTTATCCTCACTGTCTCCAGTAATACAGACCAGGCAATGGGCTAAAGTCCTGCTCATAGCTGTCTTGCATTCCCTGTATTTGTGTTACCTGAGACTTACACTGCCTACAGTCCTGAGGTATATGGGGTCAGTACCGTTCACCCATGCCCATTTCAGACAGATGAGATCTTAGAATCTAGATAAGAAGGCACAGGACGGATGGCATTTCCAGATTCAGGCAAGGCTTTTCCTCAAAGAGCAAGGACAACTTTGAAAATAAAGGGAAAGTGGTGGTAAAATGTATGATGTTTAGAGCAAGTCACCTACATCTCATGTAAAAGGTGTTCTGTTGCGTATGATCTGTGAGCTACCTGATGTGCTGTGCTGCCTGACAGCACAAGCAAACAAGGGCTGCAGCAAAAAGCGGGATGAAGAGCACTTTCCAGAGCAAGTAAATGAAACCTGGAAACAGAGTAGCCCAGAGCCTTGATGCCTACAACTACAACCACGACAAATAAGGTGATACTCATTTTTATATTAAATAAGTAAGGCCTAGGAGACAACCACATGCCCTTACCAAAAGACAATTTTGATTCACAATTTTCAGCTCACTTGGCTGAAAGATCTTTAAGGCTCTTCTCACTCCTGTACCATATGACCATAACACTCCTGCAGGAGAGGAACCAGCTAAGTGGCTGCTATTCAGTGGCATCATAAAGCAAACAATAATCCTTCTACTTCTAGCAGTAACTGCTGCAATGTACAACTATCCTTGTGGATAGCTATCCCAAATTGTCCCCAGAGGATGCATGCTCTTAGAAGTCAGTCAGCAATTCAAATCTGGAGTCCTTATTGCCTCAAAACTTGATTTGTCCTGCAATCTGTAGTTTCTTTAGAAAGAAATGTTTAGGAAACATCTCTCTCCGTAAATCCAGTCTGAAAGGCCCCTGGAAGGTAAGATGAATGCATACTGTTAGAAATAATTCCTAATAATTCATGTCTAATATGACATATGGTTATAACAGCCAAGAAGTTATCCTGAAAATTATCTGAAATGCAAGCTCAGTATGCCTTTCACTTCTTACGTTTTATTTGCTGTATTACTGCGGGGTTGGACTCAACAGACTACATAAAGCTTCCTCTTCCAAACTCAAACGTACAATAACACAGGGAAATTAGAATTTCTCTCCTACACAGCAGCACGTACAAAATAGTTTCACTGAAAAAAGAACTACAACAGTCAAAGCTCTGGGTGACTTCTTTTAGTGAAAATACTGGTTAAAAGTGTATGCTAATGTTCCCTGCCATTTTTTCTTCTCTTTGTTTCTTCCTTACAGAGCTCCCCTTACATTCCCCCTCTATGTAGTTTTAAAAGGTTTACTTGTCTGACAGTTTTGCTGAAGGCAAATTACTTGCCTTCTCCTAAACTCAATATACAACAACAGAAGTGGCAAACTGTACATATGGTTAAGAACTGTTTTAAAACCAGTTGGAGATGCTACCAAATCTCACAGTGTGGCTTGTCATATCCATTTAGAAGAGTCTGTAAAGCTCTAAAATTCTGCTATGGGATAGTCTCTTATTTGAAACTCAAGAGATTAATTTTTAATTTTCCAACAGAAGATATTCTGTTGTATTACACTGAAACAAGAAATCCATATTTAGAGTCACAAAATGGTTTGGGTTGGAAGGGACCTTAAAGATCATCTAGTTCCAACCCTCCTGCCATGGGCAGGGACACTTCACGCTAGACCAGGTTGCTCAAAGACCCATTCAGCCTGGTTGTGAAACACTTCCAGGGATAGGGCATCCACAACTTCCCTGGGCAATCTGTTCCAGTGCATCACCACCCTCACAGTAAAGAATTTCTTCCTAAAATCTAATCTAAATCTTCCCACTTTCACTTTAAAACCATAACGCCTTGTCCTATTGCTACATTCCCTCATAAAGGGTTCCTCCCCATCTCTCCTATAGGCCCCCTTTAGGTACTGGAAGGCTGCTATAAGGTCTCCCCAAAGCCTTCTCTTCTCCACATTGAACAACCCCAACTCTCTTAGCCTGTGCTTATAGAATAGGTGCTCCAGCCTTCTGATCATCTTTGTGGTCTTCCTTTGGACCCCTGCAACAAGTCTGTGTCCCTCCTATGCTGAGAGCTCCAGAGCTGAATGCAGTACTCCAGGTGGGGTCTCGCGAGACCAGAGTAGATGGGCAGAAACACCTCCTGCAACCTGCTGGCCACACTTCCTTTGATGCAGCCCAGGATGCAGTTGGCTCTATGGGCTGTGAGTGCACACTGCTGGTTCATGTTGAACTTCTCATCCACCAACACCCCCAAGTCCTTCTCCTCAGGGCTGCTTTCCAGCCATTCTCCGTTCAACCTATATTTGTGCCTGGGATTGCCGTGACCCAGCTGCAGAACTTTCCACTTGGCCTGGTTGAACTTCATGAGGTTTGCATGAGTCCACGTCTCCAATCTGTCCAGATCCCTCTGGATGGCATCCCTTCCCTCTAGCACGTTAACCATGCCACACAGCTTGGTGTCATTGGCAGACTTGCTGAGGGTGCACTCAATCCCACTGTCCATGTCTCTGACAAAGACCATCACTGGTCCCGGTACTGACCCCTGAGGAATGCCACTGTTTTCCACTTGGATCCTGAGCTGTTGACTGCAACCCTTTGAGTGTGGCCATCCAGCCAGTTCCAAATCCATGCCTTGTAGGGACCAGAGTGTCATGAGCATCGGTGTCAAATGCTTTGCATAAGTCCAGGTAGATGACATTTGTTGCTCTCCCCTTATCTACCAATGCTGTAGCACCATCATAGAACGCTACCAAATTTGTCAGGTGTGACTTGCCCTTGGTGAAGTCATGTTGGCTGTCACCAATCACCTCCTTATTTTCTATGTGCTTTAGCAGAGATTCCAGGAGGATCAGCTCCATGATCTTGCCAGGCACAGAGGTGAGACTGACAAGCTTGTAGTTCTCCAGGTCATCCTTTTTCCCTTTTTTGAATGGGGATTATGTTTCACTTTTTCCAGTCAGTGAGAACTTCACCAGACTGCCATGACTTTTCAAATATAATGGAAGGCAACTTAATTCACGAGCTCCCTCAAGACCTGTGGATGGATTTCATCAGGTCCCTTGGACTTATGTACCTTCAGCTTCCTTAGATGGTCTCGAGCCTGATCTTCTACAGTGGGCAATACTTCATTCTCATAGCCCCCGGTTTCACCTGGTCCTTCAAATCAGGAGGTGTGAGGAGAGAGGTTGCCAGTGAAGACCGAGGCAAAGAAGTTGTTGAGAACCTCAGCCACCTTCTCATCTGTTGTTACAAGTTTGTCTGTCTTGCTCATAAAGGTGTATACGCTTTCTTTAACCTTCCTTTATATAGAAAGAAGAAGCCCTTCTTGTTTTCCTTCGCATCCCTTGCCAAATTCAGCTCCAGTCACGCCTTGGCCTTCCTGACCTCATCCCTACATAACTAGGCAGTGTCCCTATAACTCTTCCCAGGATATCTGATCCTGCTTGAGCTGCCTGTGCACTTCCTTTTAGTTTGACTAGCAGGTCCTCTCTCAGACATGCTGGTCTCTTCCCTTTCTTACTTGATTTCTTTCACCCAGGGACCGAGAGTTCTTGTGCTCTATGGAGAGAATCCTTAAAGATCTGTCAGCTCTGTTCTACTTCCTTGTCCCCAAGGACCATTTCCCAGGGGGTCCAATTGACTAACTCCTTGAAGAGCTGGAGGTTTTCTTTCCTAAAACTCTGAGACTTGACTATGCTCCTTGTCTCTCTATGCTCCTTTAGAAACTACCCAGGAAGATAAACTCTTTGGGATGGCAACAAAGCTCCATGTGCACGTGATGTGTTGTGTTCAGAAAATGGTTCTAATTTTCAGGTTTTAATGACACAAATGGGACATGACTGGTTATAACAGGCTTCATCTCCAGACACTCCCTCTGTGCATAACGGAACTTGACATTACCTGCCAGTACCAGCCAGACTGCAGTACAAGTCCTGTTGCAGGACTCAGCTCCTTTTGCTATACACAAACCATTTTACCTGCTTTGGAGATATCAAAGTTAATATACAAGCAATTACACAAGCAGAATAGTTTTTGAAATTTTGATTCTGAGTACTTTCATTCAGTCCTATTCTCATGAATAGTACTACCACATGAATTCCCTAATGTACAATTATTCAGTTGAGCTCAAATTTCAGTCTTTCCCTTTAGTGGGTCACTGATACAACTTTGAGTCCTTTACTTGACTGTGTATTTTCAGGAAGTTTGCAGAAACTTAGCTCACTTAAAACTTCTCTTCCCTGTAATAATGTTGACATCAGTTAATGAGTTAAGATATTATCAAGGTGGAAAAACTGAAAACTAAAAAAAAAAAATCAAGCCAAAACTAAAGCCATGTAATGAGTTGGAAATCCAAATGGATTGCCTAAATTCTGAGAGGTTGAAATGGTAACTTTAAGGTGACATAAGCTTAGATTTTGTGTTAATTTCTCGTTCTTTTAAACTCTTCTTTGACAAGCAGACTTTCCATATCAAGGGAATTTAAATTATATGTGAGCCATTTAGGTACACAGTATATACTGCCGCAGCACTGAGGACATTTAGATAGCTGAAATTGGATGAACTTTCCAAAAAAAAGCCAGTTTGGGGAGAGTTATTTCTAAGTATCACTGCCAAGTTTAAGTAATATAGTAATGGTATGGAGCTGGACGCATCAAACACCATCTGGATAATTAAAATACACACAAAGGTGGTAGGAAGACAAGTATAATCTGAATGTTAGCAACTTAAAAATGGTAAATTACCTCTTCATGGACCCATTCATGTCAGGGACAGGTGTTATGCAGGAGTAGGGAAGTCTACTTCTCTAAGACTAAAGCACACATAACCCTCCTTCAGCCAAGTTCATTCTGCAGGTCATACCAATTTTTACCTGCAATTCTGTAATGCCTTTAACACTTACTCAACTTAAAACATAGGCTCCATGCTTGTAAATCCATGAACTCACATATAATGCACCTATCTGCTTTTTTTTATTTCAAACAAGTTTACTGCTATTTCTCCCATCACTTGTAAGAAATCACACTGCATTTTCTTCATGTCTTTATCACTGAATCATAGAATAATTTTGGCTGGAAAAGACCTTTAAGATCATCAAATCAAACAATCTAGCACACCTACCTTCAGCTTTAAATACCTTCAGGGATGGTGATTCCACCACTTCCCAGGGCAGCGTGTTCCAGTGCTTGACAACCCTTTGGGTGAAGAATTTTTTCCTAATATCAATCCTAAGCCTCCCCTGGCACAACCTGAGGATGTTTCCTCTCATCCTATCACTTGTTACTTGGGAGCAGAGACCAACAAACACCTTGCTAAAACCTCCTTTCAAGTGGTTGTAGAGAGGATAAGGTCTCCTCTCAGCCTCTTTATCTCAAGACTAAACAACCCCAGTTCTCTCAGCTGCTTTTCATAAATCTTGTGCTCTAGACCCCTCACCAGCTTCACTGGCCTTCTTTGTAGCAAGGGGTGGAAAAACTAAACACAATACTCGAGGTGCAGCTTTATCAGTACCAAATACAGCGGGACAATTGCTTCCCCAGCCCTGCTTGCCATGTTGTTCCTGACACAGGCCAGGATGCCTGGGCACCTGGCCACACTTCTGTCTCATATTCAGCCAGCTGCCGACCAACACCCCCAGGTCATTTTCTGTCAGGCAGTTCTCCAGCTTCTCTTCCCCAGCCCTGTAGCTCTGCATGTGGTTGTTGTGACGCAAGTGCAGGACCTGGCACTTCTCCATGTTGAACCTCATACCAGTGGCCTCAGCCTATGGATTCAGCCTGTCCAGATCCCTTTGTAGAACCTTCCTGCCCTCCAGCAGATGGACAATCCTGCCTAACTTGGTGTTATTTGCAAACTTACTAAGGGTACACTCAATCTCCTCATCCAGATCATTGATAACCACTGATCATTGAAAACTTATTATACTAATGTATACATACTCTCACATACAGTGAAAGTTTGCCTTGCAAAATAGATGGTGCAACATTGCTCTAACATTATAAAATCAGGAACTGAAGTATTACTGTTCATAAAAATTTGACAATTTTTTTATAAATCAGTTCTCCATCCTGAATTGATTAGAAGGTGGGAGTTTTTCAAAATGTTGCTTTTCTGGATTTACCAGAAGGGTATTTATTTTTTAATTGACTACTTGTTAATAATGTATTTTATTATTCTGAACATTTAAAGGTCAGGAGCAATAACTCCTAGCAGGTAACGTGCAGTGGAAACACTAATCTGCATTACACTCAGTTTTGAAAAGAGTGTGGTAAATCCAATAGTATGTGGAGATATGAAGGACCGCATTTACTTCCTTACTGCTTCAATTGCTGTAAAATATTTGTCTTTTACAGAAACAACCACTTCTATAAAATATAAGCTGCCGACCAACACAGTGTCCAAAGCTTGCTTTTGTGTCCCAAAGCAGACCCTAAATTCAACAACATTACCGGGAAATATTTTGCCTGATATGTATCCTGTACCTTCTACAGATTTATATAAACTATCCCCTTACACATTTCTAACTAGTGTCTTTTTTTTTTTTTATCATTATACACAGAGTGCACTGCTATTCCTGAAAAGTATCCTACTCTTGTGTTTGAGCTACCACTGCTTTGCCTTCTACTCATGTACAACAGAAAGCATATTTTAACAGCCACAACCCTTTAGTTTCTATCACTTTACATACACAAGACAACTCACACTGTGGAAAGACATTCACTGAACAGCTTCACAACAAATCTACCTGTGGCTTGAAGCTCCATATAATAGCTCTGGAACAGCTAGGAGCTAGTGTATGCAGGAAAACCACTACAAAAAAGGTGTGAGGCTACAGTCTAGTGTGTCTGTGTGCATGAACCCACACTGAAGGTGTCTGATCGAATTAGAAAAGAAGATGAGAGAGAACAGAAAGTCTGACTTCATCTGGCCAGTAAACCTGCAAAGGTTCCTATAAAAATAGAAAGGATGACAGAAGAATCTTTGCCTCGGACATTATTCTTCCATTATATATTTCTGTTCACTTTTAACATGATTTTCTCCAGTAACTCTATAAATACCCTATAAATACTGCTCCAGTACTCCAGAAGGAGTAGAAGGTAGAAGTTACACACTAAAATACAGTTGCTTGGACAACTCAGTTTCTTTCTGCATAGTTAAAGGATTCATACAGAAAAGAAGAACATCTTGGTGATTTGTTGAGCCCACTCACTGTAGCAAATCACCTGAGCCAACATATTTGAGGAAATTATTAAATATAATAAAAATCACTCATGAGACCAAATCATAGTGAAAAGATCTAAGCCAGTGAGATCCTTTAGCAAGCTGAAATAAGCACAAGGAATATACTTCAGAATTCCTAAATCAGCCTTAGATTGCCATAGGCTTGGACAAACCATTCCCAGTATTTATGGACAAGTGCATTTGGAATTACAAAAAATGTCTAAAATCATGGAGTATATTCCTATAGGTGTCTTTGGCACCATACTAGAAAATGCAGCAAGAATTATGCATGTGGTAAAGCATCTATATGTAGTTGTCAGGGAAGAAGTACAGTTGGGTGTTCAACTTCTGCTGCATTTCTGCAGAATAGGGTGTTCAGGTGGCAAGCCTTCAATTACAAAAATTCTCTTTGGAATCACAAAGTGAAACCTACAAAAAGCTTGAGTATCACTAGCCCACTGCTTCTCTTCTTCCTTATCATTTCCCATTTTTCAGTTCCTATAACAGGACAAGAAATTCTGTAATAAATCTTGTTTCTCAGTTTGAGGCTTTTAACCCTTAATGATAACAGAAAACAAATTTCCCAGTACTACCAAGCACGATATAGTCACTGCAGGGTAACTTTGCTTTTCAATGTGGAGCTGGCAAAATGTAATATCAGGGAAACTCAATTAAATCCTCTAGACTTAAATAGACTCATAAAACCAAAAGGCTTTTTGGTCTTTCATAAGAAATAACCTGTTTGAGTATTCAGTTTCCCACAAAGCGCTTTAAATATTCAAGCACCAGGATGAGAACAATATCCCTATGGTAATTGGTAAATACTGCAAGTGATTGCACTGAACAGCAACTTCTGAAGTGAGGATTCATTGTAAGAGGTGCAGAACTGTTAAATGGAATGCCGTCCAAATTAGCTGCATTGCAGGGTGTGCTCATGGAAGGTGTTCAGCTGCCTCCTCATTAGGACTATCTATTCCTGCTCCTTGCTGCACACTGGCTTAAACCTAACACATAAAAGCAAATAGACACTATAAAAATGAAGAATTCAATTAGGAAGCTCTTTCCTGCCATACTCTGGGTTTAGGTTAAGCATTATACAGTGACAACACTATAAACACGTGTATATTTGCAGCATCACCAACTTGTGACACTTCTGCACAGGGAATTGCAGCACTCTGACAGGTGGCAAGCAGAAAGGAAGGAATGGCTTGGAATATTTTAATTCATTTAAGTCAACACATTTGACCCCCTCCCACCCAAGATTTTAAATCCCAGAAGGTTTTATGACTTTCTTTTTGCAATGCAACCCAGTTCATCTTTAACTACAGCCCTTTTGCTGAGATCTCTTCAGATGGCAAAACAGCATTAAGTTCCATAGCCAGAAGAAAAATCCCCAGTGTATCAAAGCAAAAAGGGGGTGGAATTGCTATGAATATGGATTCTCAGTTTCCTGTGAATAACACTGATCAAACTGACTATTCAATATTTTGTGCTTACCTGGGAAAATGACTTCAGGTACCGGATGTTGAATATAGGTTAAATTCTACTGGCATTAAATCAATGCAAAACAGAAACATTCAGTGGATCTACTGGATGTCTACAGCAAGGTAATTAAGACAAATTTTCATCCACCTATATTTTGATAAGGGAAGATTAGGCAGGGAGGCATAGAGTTAAAGCACTGAATGATTTACATCCCCAATTTCTGGTTCTTTTTCTTGACAGCAATTAAGATTGCCAGCTGCCTAGGAAAAAAAAAACAAAAAAACAAAAAAACAAAACAACAAACAAACAAATAAAAACAAAACAAAAAACCCAAAACAAAACCAAAAACAAACCAAAAAAAAACGAATGAAAAAAAACACCAACAACCAAAAAAGCCCACTATGTCCTGCTAATGTTTTGATATAGTCACTGCCTGACAGTCATTTTTGTCATAAAGCCACATCCTGTAAGCAGTAATCTCCACTGCCTTGTTTTGCTCCCATGGTGAAGCATGAAGTGAAATAGCGATGCAGGAATATTACCACAGTCGCTTGCTCTCCTCTTATAATAGCCAGGCTTCTTTGGAAGGACCTCCGTGTTGGCAGGCTGCTTTTCATTACAACAAGATAGCCAATTTGTGATATCACATGCAGTTGAAAAATTGCAAGTAAACTGCCATTACTTGCAGGGCAAACTCAAAGGGCTTTGACTTGCAGAAGGGAAGATCACAGGCCAACTTTCTATTCAGGTGGACTGAAAAGAAAAAGAGGGTTCATGCCCTCAAATTGCAGCAATACTTTGTTCTGTTATTTTTTTATAAAATAGTAAGAGAGCCAAACACTTTTCATTTGTAGTCAGAGACGAGAGTTACCCCCATGCTCAGTTATACCAGACAAAGCTCTATTGAATTGGCTGGGATAAAAGCATGTGGTTTGTATGGATTCTTCCTACAATGCCATCTGGTTTCTGAGGCACAAGTTTTACAAGTACTTAAACATTCCTTTTCTTAGTGTTGCAGTGTTTAACTGATTGAGGATCTTGACCGTTACTTTCACAAGGAAGGTAGACACACAAAAGTCAAAGTTGTATTTGTTTCTGCCATTGCTTAGAAGCTTTCTGTACAGTTAAGGGGAAACAGCAATTCAACACCTCTCCCCATGTGCAAAGTCAGCCAGGTCTGGACCAGTAGGAACTCCCAAGGCTCTATAGGTATATCTTTAGGAACAAAAAAATCTTTAAAACACAATTCTAAATAATTACAGGAAACAAATCTCATTAGGGATGAGAAAACACTAAAAGTCAGCTGTATTCTTTTGAAAATACTACAGGACTATTAGTTTCATAAGCAAACTGGTTCATGCCCATGAAGGAGTTAAAATCCTCTCTGTACAGTAGTTAATACTAGAGTGAGTTTTCCTCATCTTGGTTTCCAATACATACAGTTTTGAGAGAGGGACAGTTTTGCTCTGGTATGAAGTAGATTGGAAGAAAACAGCTTTCTAATGGCTTTGCCAGGCAAAGTGCTGCCACACACAGCTTGACTAGGCTGATACTAAATGCTTTGATTCCCCGTGAAAATAACAATGCTTGAGAAAAGAGCAAGGTGAAGTCTCTCATTACACAGACAAAGGAAGGTAGGGAGCACAAGAAATCTTACCAGGTGGCTCTTCTTTTTGCCTCCCTTTCTGTTTTCCTGGATTTGAGTTTTAAAATGGGTTATATTTTTCCTGCAGCAATTTCTTCTAATAACTGCAATTATTCTCTCCCATTGTTCTGACTCTTACAAGCAAATTAGGGAAATTCAAAGGCAATTTTCGAGACTGTTTGTTGTCAGAGACTTATGAATAGCTGTTCTACTTTACTGGAACATTTCATTAAATAAATAATGCGGCACAAGAGCTGTAAACAGTCACATAAAGATCACTTCATTTAGGGACAGATCCCACCTGGTGATTAGGTGAGCATTCAGGAGAACCAGTAGGATTCCCTCCAGCTAGACATAACTACAGCTTCCACGTTTAAGAAGAGCAATATTGCTCTCACCACATGGAATTGTGCCTCTTTAAAGATCTCATTTAGCATGTTTTTGACACCTTGCCCGGAAATTTGTGCAAAGAGGGGGTAGCATTGGGAGGCCTTCACATCTTCCCTCTCTCAGTGCTGTCATTGCAGGCAGATCGAAGCTGCAGGCCACAGCAAAAGACATTCAGAATAATTAGAATCAGGACCTTTGACATACTGTGTGGGTAATAATGCTCACAATGTGAGTTAAGAACAACAGCAAGAAAATATTTCTGGAAAAAAAAATCCAAAGTGAAAGCCTCTTAAAGGACCCATTTATCCATTATCCATTTATACTGCTAAAAATTTCATTCAAATGTGTCAATAAGTGGCATCCATCAATGACAGAGGATCATTGACACACGCCAAATCATTTCAGGTTCAATCTGTCTGGAGGAAACTGAATGTACAAGGCAAACTTAAGCTAGTAACTTCCAAATGCTCCTATACATCTGAGGTTTTTAACATACAGTAGGACTGACTACCACTATCTGCATTAGCATGCAGATACTCTGCTAGACGACTGTAAAGACAACCAAGAAGGAAAAAGACAAAAAGCCTAATGTTTTTTGTCTAGTTTAGCTTTTTAAACCTCTGATCAATGGCAATAAAATGCAGTGAAGTGGGAGAGGTGTCAGTTTAAGTTACACAAAATTAAATTGGACTCAATAGAGTCAGCATTGTGTTGATATCTTAATGGACTGCAGAGGCTCAAGAGCATCAGGTATCTTTATAAATGTTCCCAGTCGGCACTCATTATTAGCCATGAGCCAGGGATCTGCTCTGTACTGAACTTCAATTCCAGTACTCGCTGAACTACTTGACTACATATTTTATTAATGTTGATGAGGAAAGACAGAGAAATCATAGAATCATAGAACGATTTGCATTGGCAGTCTTATGCTGGCTTTGTTGTCCCTGGTCAACAGAAGATCATCTTACGATAATTAAAGAATGGTTACAGTGTTGGTTGCTGAATTGGTACACTGACAGAAAAAATAGGACTGGGAAGCTAATGATTTGAAGCAGCCTGGGCATAACCTTCTTTATTCCAAAGGACATTTTTGTCCATTAAACATGATTTTAAGTAATACATGCTTGCCATCCCATTATACAACATCTGAACTACTAAAATTATGTTTTCAAATACAGAACTTTATCTAGCAAGGGCACTAATCAAAAACTGCTTAATGTAAGGGAATTTTCCTGGTGATTGGAAAAAAATGAAGCTATGAAACAGGGACAACTACTAAAGTAGACAGAAGACTAAGGGGAGATATACCAGCAGCAATCGAGTACATAAAAGGTTGCAGAAAAAAGGAAGTGAGCAACCTATTCTCCACTTCAGGGTGGAGAGGATAAAAAAATAACAGGCTTAAGTCACAACAAGAAGCACTCACATTTCAGAAGAAAAAAAAAACTTCTTAGCAGTAAAGCACTGGACTATGCTACAAGAGGAAGTATTAGTTTCTCTCCTCACCTTCAGAACAGCTACCCAGACAACTCACAAGAGCAGCTGAAGCATTGGGCACTGGAAACCCCTTCTCTGCCTTACTTCTTGCAGTTCTTTCACACTCACTTCTCCAAAGCGCAGCTGCTGGCTGCTGGATGAGAAACCACAAACCCTCTCATGGTCATCAGTAGCTAAGCCTCCTCTGTTTCCTAAGGAGAGCTATGGGTGATAATAACGCAGTTATCAGAATTACTCTTATCCTAGAATGTAGGAAAAGGTAGATTATCTATGGAAAGAAGGAGCTACTGGAATCTACAGCTACTGAGAAGAAGTGGTATAGTCTCTGCAGATCTGTTTTCAGCCTGAGAAGTACCCATCTTGGTTCAGAATACATGCATCCAGTCCAAGGTCTTCCATCAGCCAGCAGCCAAACACTTGAGTTAAGGTGTATGAACGGCGTGTCGACATAGCAAAACTCCTCTCTCCCATCAAGTTCTACTAGTGCTCTGCAGAGTTTCAGAGACTGCAGCCACATTGCTGCATTTGTGACAGGGTTACAAGCTGGGCAGCGATCAGAGATGGAGCTGTCCCATCTTGGAAGCTCATGCACCAGAAGACCCAAGGCAAATTCTAGTCTTTTGAACTACATTGTATCAGGCTGCAGAAAAGCACCTCTGCAGAGCAATAATGAAAGTCTGCTGGGTGAGTCAGATCAAAAGATGTGAGAATAAACTTGCCCTTAATAAAAACTACATGCTTTTGTCCCAGGCAGTTCAACAGAGCTTTGTCCAGTGTAACTGAATATGGAGGTAACTCTCACCTCTGAGTAAAAATGAAATGCCGTTACAAAACCACAGCCTTAAGTCCAACCCTCCTTTCAGTCCATGCTCCATGCCCAGCTCTGGAGCTTCAGGGATTTCCTTTCCATTCTTGTCTATGTCTCCATCGTTTGCCCTCTGGTCTATTCCCTGAGACAAGCAGGGTCTTTGCCTCCCCATGGCTCTCTCACTATCCCCCTTGCTGCTTCCCAGCAACTCTCTGTCGCTTAGCCCCTCACAAGAGGACACCTCCTAGGCAAAGCTGTGGGCTTCAAATGGACTCTCTGCCTAATGGTAAATTAAGAAGCACAAGCATATTCAAGACTGCCCAAGAGATTTAGAGGCCTAATCCTGACTGGAAATGAGACAAGCACTGCACAGTACCACTTCTGAAAACAGGACTTAAATCTCAGGTGGCATAGGCACCCTTGCAAATCACATTCCACATTTAAACATAAATAAGCGCTGATATACTGCCATTCATAAAGAAATTTTATGTCTCCTTTTACAACCATGCTTGCTATTTGAGTGCCAAACATATATTTCATAAAGAGTTGATAGAGAGTTAATCTGCAGGTTAATATATAGTTAATCAGTTATCCATTGTGCAGGTTACTTATAAATTTGGCTTGCAGCTGTGTACACCACCTTCAGCCGATGAGCTAATAACCTCTGTAATACACACCATCCACTACTGAAGCCACCTGTGCTTTCAATCTATCATTTATTACCTTTTCTAAACTATAGATAGACCCTTAATATAAAGGATGACCATTTTATGTTTTCTTGCCTGAATATATACGAGCACTCAGCCACATCATTAAAATAATTTCACTGCTAAGGCATACCTAATATTCCAAGCAGATAGAACAGAATTTAAATCAGGTGGGAAAGAGATGGTGATTCCTTATAAAAAGGTCTTGAGATGTGATAAGAAAGAAGAAAATGGATTTGTACAAAATAACAAGCCTATAAAAATGTGAATATTACGGAAGTTTTCTGAGTTTTGACAACATTTCAGTTCACTTCTGGTTTTAATTATCATTTTGCATTATCCTTATTAATTTTGCGGTTTGCTGGTCACAGGAGAAAAAATATTGAACTACTACAACTGGCATACTGGGCGTTTTTAAGCCAAGAAAGGACATATTTGCTATAATCATAAACAGCCTCAGACCAAGAACAGGAAATGAAGGCAGCTGAGAACAAAAGGTGAAGAAAGTTATGTTAAAAATGCTAACCAAATACATGCATGTAAAGGCTCAGGTTCTAGAGTTGTAGGATGGCAGAGGAATAACCCCTTTGCTTTTAGAAATATATTTCTCATTTTGTGATTCCAAAGATAGGCCCAGATACATGATGCAAAGGAAAATAAAAAGTATATTAAATGTCCTCAATGCTTTAAAAGTTACTGTTTTCTACAGTATATTGTATAAATGTTTCTGTGGGCAAGCTTTGCAAACAGTCACAGAGACATAAAAATAAGCGAGGGTACTACCACTCAGAGAAGAAAGGGACCCTTTTCCCAGCCTCCCTTCACCTAACTCAGCATACCTTCACTGCAGTTAGGATGTTGCTCATTGTCCGTGACACCATGACACTACTCTCATGACACTACTGTTTTTCACTCAAATTTAGCTTTATGCTAAATGCACACTGCATTTGGCCCTGGTGTCTACAGACAGATTTTCAGCTTACCCAAATGCTGTCCTATGAAATTCCTTGCATTGGGTGGCATAGTAGTGGTGGGCATCTCACTGTCCTCCATTTGGGAAAGCACAGCTATTTTCTTTTGCCTGTGAGAGTCTGGGAAACTCAGTTCTGGCTATGTCACCTCACCTCTTCTGTGATCCCCTCTTGCAGCTGGAAAAGTGCCAAGCCTGAAAAAAAAAAAGACAAAGGATACTATTCTGAGAAGGTGAGAGACACAGAAGGCCTGGGCGGGGAGCCCTTGATAGGGTCTTACATACCAAGTATGAGATTTGAGAGGCCTTTATATAGTATCTCCACTTTGCCCTTCAGTTTGCCACCTGCTCTGATGGCAGGATTTGATTCTTTTGCAAAACACAAAGCCACAAAACTGCAGAAATTAAATCCATGCAATGCAATCCTCTTGCCTCCTTCTTCACAAAGCTGTCAAAATAATGATGTATTCATAGTATTTTACTTGATGTGTGAAATTCCCAGCACACAGATATGAATCAAAGCATTCTGTGCTATTTATCCTCTCAAAAGGATTTTGAGCCTCTTTCTTTTAATAGATGGAAACTATAATTTTAGAAGGTGGGTAGTGAAACTTCTCTTTACACTTGAGCAGACAGCTCAAGGTGATAAGGGAAGTGCTTGGGCAGCACAGCGAGGCAAAAATTGTTTATGCCCAGGTACAGCATGGCCATTCCATGCCTTGGCTGATTTAAGGGAGAAGAACCTGAAGTGGAAGAAGGCGTGAGGACACATGCATTCAACCATATATATCCAGCAATGTTCACCTCTAGGACACACATACCCAATTACAATTTCACAATTCAGAGGCCAGAAAGTGGTTTGCTGTATATGTGTTGATATTATATGGCTAGGTCTTAGCTGGAGGTGGTGCCGCACACTCAGCTGCGCTGCCCAGCTTTACTGCAGTGTTTGGGTTACCTTCAATTCTCAGGCAGATATTAAGCAAGAAAAACTTCAGATGAATGGTTCAGAATTACATGTTTAGTAAAAAGATAATCCCTTTTCTGTTCCTTATGCACTGATAATCCCAGCTAAAACAGGTAAATTACACTGGCTTTCTGTGGGAATTTATTTACTATTTCTTTATGATTTATCTATTAAGTGTGGTTACATCAGGCCATGCAATCAAAATACATGGTGAATTACAAAGTTGGGTCAAAGTCTCCAGGTGGGTAAGTCAGCACAAACACTTTGACTTCTAGGACTTTAATGGATTTACAGCCAGCTCAAAACCAGAAAGTATCACCAGAGAGATTACATTCTTATCCATTTGCATTTGCTCTGCTTCTAGCTCATCACCACTGTCAACCATACATTCGACTACATAATGGTGGTGTAATATAAATAACATGTCTTGATACCCAGAAGAAGATAGGGAGAATGACATTTTGGGTACCATCCACTGTACATTTGTACTACAAAACTGAATTCCCATTAAACAAATAGAAAATGTACTCAAAACCTACAAAGTCCACTAGAAATTTATTTGTTGGGCAGGAAGGTTGAACTTGTAGGGTTTTTTTAAATATCTTTTACAGAATTTGGACTTACTGATCTTTAATAATGCCTGAAAAGACTACAACATTAATGATTTTTAAAATACATGTCGTGTGACTTTTCTACAAACAATTACACATAAGTGTAAATATTTTTGGAAATGTAATTCTTACCATTAATTTATTTGCTGTTCCAGAAAAATCTCTTAACACAGCTGCAGAAAATGCAATGCCATTTCTCTAGATTTCAAACCTCCTGAGCAACTAATTACGTTGATTGAAAATTGGTTATTTCCTTCACCAATTTCCCACCAATCAGTATAACATCACTGAACAGGTTCCTAATCAGGATTGATTAGGATGGTTGCAAAAAGTATTATGAGGTCTTCTTTTGGATTGCTTTATGCTATTCTTTAGTATAAAAGGATTGACTTTTTTGTTTAAAAAAAATAGATCAGAAGTGCAAATTATACTTGAATAATACACAGAAAACAGTAAGTGCACTTATGGGAACAGTTACCAGTTACCTGAGGATCAGATATTGTCCAAAGCATATATCTCTTAGATGTGACCCTTTACAGAACAGCCCTGTAAAACTGAAAATGGAATAACTTCATAGGATTCCTTAGTCACATCACAGACTAAATTCCACCTATAGAATTTTACACACAACAGAAACATCCCTCAACAGAAACACACACAACTGCTTACCATAATTAACACTGTTGGCTTTGTATTATTTTAAAGAGGACCTTAACAAATGTCATAAAAATGTCATTTATTTCCTCCCTGCCTTCAGGGACTTGAGTGTAATAAAAAACAAAACCAAAACCAACCAAACAAAAAGTAACAAACAAACAAAAAAACAAAAACCAAACCCAAACAAACTACAAAAATAAACCCTCGAGTAACATTTACATTCAGACACAAGGGAAAATACTGAAATGGCTGTTCAGTTTCTACCTGAATTTATTGGTGCTCTTTTAAACGGCAATGCTGACAGCTATTTCTCTTTCAAAAAAGATGGGGCAAATATCTTGACATGCTGCTGGAACTGGTGCGCAGCTCGCAGGCATGCCTACAGCCCAAGTTAATTCTCTGCCTGTCATCAGACCTTACAAAACTGGATTTCATATGCTGAAGCAAGTTCTGGCATGTGCAGGGCACTTTACTACTGGAGATTGTGTCTTGCAGCAGTGTGACCTAAGACACCCTGGGAATTACCTCCAGTCTCCCCATCCTCCCCCATACTTTTCAGCTACCCCTTTCCACAGCTCCATGGGTAGACTTTTTAGTATATTCATATGTCTAAGTGACCTTGCAGTCTTTGGAGGGTCAGATCTCCAACTATTCTCTCTCCACCAAGATTAATGTCTGGGCACAGAGCTTAGCAGTCTCACATTTTCTGGTGTTATTAACTGCAAAAGACTCAATTGTTTTTCACTCTTTCAGCTCTCTCAAAGGCTATCCAAAACAGACAGCACACTTTGCCAGGACCGGAGTTACTAACTCTCCTTGGAAGGCACACAGAAAAGTTTCCTTATAACAGCCCAGCAGAAAATTTACTTATTTATTAAGTGCACTGGCTATTTTAAAAATTTCGCAGACATGCTTTAATGATGAGCCATTTTGATTACTGCAGTGCATTTTTTTTCTAACAAAATCTCATAGTATTTAATACTGGTTTTGCTCTTAACCACTTTCTGTTCTCTAGTCAGGCTGTTATATTTCCTTTTCATCTTGTTTCTCTTCCTTAATTAACTTGGAAATTATTTTTTTTAATTTATTTAAATGTGTCACTTGCCTATGAAAGCTGATTAACAAAATACAGCTTCTGAAGTCAAAGACATAATCTAAGCAGTGGGATCATAGGTATGAAAAGTACCCAAACAAGTACACATATGCTGACAGCAAAAAAAAAAAAAGATTACAAAAGGTATTTACTATCCCTTGGATGGCAAGAATTGCAAATAAAGGATCAACAGCAATACTGGCCTCTGATTATCAGTGAGAAGGCAATTGATTCTCATTTTTTAAATATTTATCAGACAATTCTCTAATCAATACTGGAAGGCAAGGTGAAAGTGTGGATGTATGAATGTTGTATGAAGGTACATCAGTGCTGGAATGTTGATGTTAAATAATTTTCAGTGCGAAAGAAATATAGCCACAGAGACATCCCCACCTTTTGTTGGCATGGCAAGTTTTGAAAGGATGAATTTCAGGGCTTAGTAAGAAAACAGACACTGTAAGATAGGAGAGAACATAAGAAAAAATAAAATAAAAAATTCTCCCTGTGTGTAGAAACAGCATCATAATGATGCATTTCCTAATCATGTGAACATCTCCCCAGGAGCAAGGAGTACATATGCGCTTTTTTTTTTTTTTTTGAGTGCATGGCTAAGACTGTCAGTCAGAGTCCTCCCACCCGACAGTCCCAAAGCTCTGCAGATTCACAGAAGCTATCATTGCAAGATTACACTGTTGATTAAGAGGGACAATTCAGGCTGATGACCTTGCTTCATTCCATTCACAAGAACTGAGTCATCGGTGTCTCTTCATCTGCTTTTCATCTCTAGGAACCTGATAAATTTTATCACATTCAGTGACTTAATGGATGATTTGGCTTAGAACTACATTCCACAACAGCAGAGCACCCTGGAGATACACTCACTTGTCATAATATATAAAGCTTCTTCCAAATCCATTGTGCATGGCTTTACACTGCTCACTCCAGACCTTGAAGGAAGAAAAGACTCTTTTCTTGTCTCACTGCTCCCAGGATGATGCTTGAAAGCCAGCAAATGAAATATTGGAAAGGAGTTTCAGAGTTCTGCTATATATTTGTTTTTCTCTATGAAACAGATGAAAATGGCTTCACAGAAAGTTGCTTCAGAGCAGGATTATGAATGCTATTTACAGAATACCCTAGGCTTTAATATTTGACTTGTACAAGTATGCTTGCTAGAGAAAAAGATACACACCTCTTGTACAATATTAATCAATACAGCATCACAAGATATGAAGTCACAGTCAGACACCTGTGTGAAACTCTGGCTCTGGCAAAATAAAGCGAAGCTCAGCCACTAACTTCAATTGAATCAGAAATTTATCCCTGACAGTCTGTTTGACCAGCTCTGGTGTCTTGGTGTCAGGCACTCAAGCCAGCTTCAAACCATCCAGCAGGTATGCCAATAGTAAACATCCATAGTCTCTTTTTAGGGAAAAGATATTACTGAAGATTTTCCTCCTTGGCCACTTGAGTTTTCATCAGTCTTGATTTTCTGGCCATATGATTAGAAAATTCAGAAAGAATTCAGTTTTAAGAAGATAATTTTTTGGAATTGAAATAAAAGCAACAGCTCATTCTCACATGTGTTAAGTGCTCACAAAATAAGAGGTGCTGGCTCTGTCTTTTTGTGGTTTTATTATAGTATAAATATGTACAGAAATGAAAATACCATGTCCAGCAGCAGCATAAAGCATTTGAATGCTGTTACTGGCACAAGAAACCTCCTTCCAAAGGGCCTATGAGTGAATGATATACATAGATTTAACCTTTATTTATGGTAGCAGGAAAGCAGAATGGCATTTTCATTTTGTATCTGTGGAAATACGACAAGACAGACTCGAGCTAGTCTATATATTTTCTAAAGGTACTTAACTTGGGCATCTCAAGGATGCAAAATTCCACTCTGCTTTAGGATTTATGAGAACATCTTGTGTGAACCCCTACTCCTTCTTCCTCTCTGAATGCTACCATTAGCACTGTATGACAGTACTGGTTAGAAACAGACAGGTAAGACAGTGATCTTATCTCCTATACATCATTTTACATTCAATGCTCAACTTGAAATCTCTGCTTTTTCATGTTTTCCTTTTATTTGTATATGGTGTATATGGGTGCATAGATATGTAAGTTCTGATATTTTAAAAATATAAACAGAACTCTCCTCCTAAAAGCAGCTATGCGGGACCACAGTGATGCTAACGGGAATAATTGGAAGGTTGGAATTCTGATTACCCTGTCAGGTAAGAGAATAACATGGAATAGCCACACCTGCAGGTGATATTCAAGAATATCAGGTGTCACATTCTTGTTCAGTAACTGGCAGTATGGAAGCCCTCATATTCTGCTGGTTAATTAAAATCCCAAGATATAAAAGGACGCAAGCAGGAAACAAATGGCACCAGTTTGCCCTGTTGTACCCTCAGCTCAGGTCTTATCTTGCAATGTAATGGTGGAGTCTGCTACAAACCTCTCCATCTTCTGCCTCTGTACAATTCTCTCATATCTCTGAAATATGTGGAATGTCCTGTGACTGCAAGTGGAGACTGTTTGAAAGCAGCCTGTGAACTTGGCAAGATTGATTCTGAAACAATGGGTGGGCAGCACTCTGCTGTCCCCAGACACCGATTGGCACAAGGACAAGACACTTGCTTTGATCAGGGCCTCTTACAATCTCACCTTCTTTCACACACCCCAAAATGTGTGTGTGACTTCTGACTCACTCCAGTTTGCGAGCCTAACCAGGTACAGGCAGCCTTGCCAACTTGAGGCATTTCTATCAAACTCTCACACTCACTGTGTATTTGTGAAACCTCTTTTAGTTGTAAAACTTGTAACTTGAAAAAATATTGTTCTAGGATAATACAACATACATCAAGAATACTCATTTAGAAAACAAAATTAGAAACATAGCAATTTCCACTCTCAGTATTAAACCTTCATATTTTACTTGTAAGAAAACCAAGCCGCAAAATCTTTGAATGTTTGATAAATACCTTTTCAAAAGCCATTTAGTTGGGGAAAAAAACAAACAAACAACAACAACAAAAGTGTATACAGACTGTGGGCTGTATGAATGCATCATCTATGCTCAATCTCCAACATACTGTTACCACCTGTGGCACAATTCCACAGGTATATTGGCTTCCACATGCAGAAACAATCACACATACATGAGGTAAGCACCAATGTATACAACATATAAACTGTATAAATACATATGAACACATAGAATCATTTAGGTTGGAAGAGATCCTTGGGATCATCAAGTCCAACCATCAGCCCTACTCTACAAGTTCTCCCCTACACCAGATCCCTCAACACCACATCTAATCTACTCTTAAACACAGTCAGGGATGGTGACTCCACCACCTCCCTGGGCAGCTGATTCCACTGACTCACTACTCTTTCTGTGAAAAACTTTTTCCTAATGTCCAGCCTAACCTACCCTGCTGCAGCTTGCAGCCATTCCCTCTTGTTCTGTCACTAATTTCCTGTGAGAAGAGACCAGCACCAACCTCCCTACAATGCCCTTTCAAGCAGTTGTAGAGAGTGATGAGGTCTCCATATTGACAACTACACAGATATTCCCTCTCTCATATCTTCTTTATCTTGTACATATGTTTAGAGAGAGCATTGATATACACGTACAGTATGTATGACACAGTGACATTTGCTTCTAACGGTATGAACCTTTTGTTCTCATTTTACTTACCTGTCACTTCCTCTTAATCATGCAACTGAGGCAGTAATACCCTAATACAACTAGAAGGCATTGCCAAATGCTTAATAGTTTGCAGACTTCATCACTTCATTCTTAGAGTGCAAGTGGCACAGATGAAGAATGTTTGAACTCTCCTGACCTGGACAGCTGCTCGAATAATGGCTCAAAAATTAACACCAACCAGAAAAAGTGTTGAAGGCAAACCTTTGGCATGTGTCCTTGTTTGTTCATTGGCAGATTTCAAGTACCTTCTTAAGAAAACATAAAGATCAGAAACAAGGGACAAAGTTGCGTATAGACAAACTTTTTTCATATAATTCACTTTTTTCAATGAATTCACAGATCATAGAATCATAGAACGGCTGGAGTTGAAAAGGACCTTTAAAGATCATTGAATTCCAAAACCCCTGTCCTGGCAGGGACACCTCTAGACTCACTTGATATTAAAGCAATTTCAAGTGTCTGAGTAACATTCAGACAGGACGAAACACAGTTCAGAGTGGTTACTTTATTGTTTTTACCTCTGGAACATCAAAACATTGTCCAGTATGATTGAGGCCAGCAATGACAACACTGGCAATGGCAAACAACAAATCTTATGCTCCTTTCTTATTCTGGACTTTCAATTAGTGGAGACAAGAAAACTATGAGAAGCTCAGTTCCTTCTGACTAAAATACATGATAATCAAAGCCACTCCCAAAAATGTTAGTTCTATATTTTCCAAGTCTGAAATTTCCAGACAGGCTCCTAATTCTACACCAGCAAAATCTCTGGAAAGCTGTGGATGTCCAGTGCCAGTGCAAATAGTTGTCCCATAAGCACCTTGCAGATGGCCTTCCTAGGTGACGTACCAAACCAATGCCAATCAAGTCCACTTTAGTCCACTGGGCCTGCCTGCAGATGATAAAGCACAGGGGCTCCCCCCATGTGTTTCCAAGGTTTTTTGTACGTATAATGACGACACCAGTGACAAGTAGAGAAGCTGCTTCCCATAGCAGGGAAATGTCACAGAAAGAGGGATATCCTGAGAGTGCCCCTATACCCCAATCCTTTTACCTTTACGTGTTTCAGCACACAATAGGAGATGCCTCACAGAGGATACGGTCCCATGGGTAAATGAAAGTAAGGAAAGATGGCTAGAAGTATCAGGAAAGATATAATGGAACACATTTCAAAAGTGTTTGTTCACTTATGTCACTTGGCACCTCACTGGATTTAAATACAATTTCAGTCCCCAGCTCCCATTCAAATGTGGATGCCAATCTTTCTTATCTCCAGCAAGCCAGATATCTGCAGAGCGGGGACTGAACACCCAAGTACCCTGAAGGAATGGAGGCTGCCATGACTCGAGTCACCCAAGTACTTGGCAAAATCCCTCTTTCTTGTGCCTAAATGTCCAGTACATGAGTATCAATGCTTTGTTAAGGCCACATCTGAAAAACTCCTGAAACACCTCTTCAGGTCTGCCAAATGCTGAAGGGCTGGGAGGGACACAGCTAACTCCAAGCAAAGCAAAATGTTAAAGATGCCATCGCAAGTGTCAGTTATGTCCAGACACAATTGCTGATACTGATCTCCACTGGACATCAGCTGCAAAGCAGCACAAGAAACATTGCCAGCTGCAGTCAATACTGTCAGCTTTGTCTGCTTCTCATGCCCTCTGCCATGCCTGCTGTGATACCTTTAGGAAGGCAGACAATGCAACTGCATAAAGTTAAGTGCTTACATCATTTTATCAGATTTAAAATGTGTTCTAGGTAACTGACTGCACTAACAGGAGAAATAAAAATAAGAAAGATTTGTCAGGCATTCAAGAAAAGATTGGGGACCTTCTCAATAGGGATCAGACACAGCTACTGTCCGTCTGCCACAAGCCTTGGCAAAAATGGGATGAAAATACTCTTTCAAACCATTCCTTCCTTCTAAAACAACTTCTACCTCTTTCCTTTACTTCCCACTGTTGTTTTTCTTCCTTTGCCATGCTCTCTTTTGCCACTCCCTCTTTGATGGCACTTTAGTTTCCAGGTAAAAATATTTCCTGTGCTGAGCAGAAGGACAAGATGCAAGGTCCACCAGACAAGACACAAAGCCCAGGCTGTACTGGCAGGACGTGGCCAGGGCAGTGCTGGAGTGCTTCAGACTCAAGCCAGACATGCAGTGTTGCTTATACCAGCCAGTGCTGAAACTTCATTTGGCTCTTTGTGTTTTGGACATATTTTCCTTCTTATGCTTATAGTGGCTATGGGAACCTGAGCAAAACCCAACAAGCAACTAGTTTCCCTGTTAATAAACCTGACTCTCTTTTTTTTTTTTCCTTGCTATTCTGAGGCCACTCAAATGCAGGCACATTTATGAATCTCACAGAAATGTGCTATTAATTCAAGGAGCAAGGATATTTTACATGAGAAATAGGCATTCACAGGTAGAGTGGCCTCCTGTTTTATTTGCAACTCCTTCATCGTGAAGAGGCCAACTGAAGAGAGGTACACATTATGGGTTCCTCTTTGAATTCCTAACCCCAGGCTTTCCTAGTTTTCTCTCCCTAACACAGAAATGAAGCATACATTAGCACTTTTTCCACTACTGATGTATGTCATTTATGTAGGTGTTACATCAGGTTAAGGGTACAGGTATACAGTGATTTACACTGCCCTGGAAGGTCTTTTTACATGGTCTATTGACATAAGGGACTGTGGTACATTCAAAAGCAAAGCTGGAAGTTATGCAATCTCTGAAAAACAGAATTGCCTTAAATTTTTAAAATGCTTCATATTTGTGTGCGTGCGTGCATGTGTCTTTACACTACATTTAATTGCAAATATATTTCTTCTAAAAATAATTTCTGAAAAGACAGGAGTGGTAGTTTACATCAGAACTTTAATTTACAAAAGGCATTTTATATCTTTGTCTAAAGTACACCTTCCTATTTTGTTGTCAATTATTTCCTTCTGCTTTGAAGACGACTGAATGGTTTTGGTGATGTATTCCTCAAGGCATCTATAAAACCTGCCCTTGTAATAAACTCCAAAACAGTTTCTGATGTCAGCAAAAGCTGGTATTTATGAAAGGCTCATAAACTGATCAGAATATTTTCAGATTATTTTTTTTATACAGATGTACTAAAACTGTAATATTGTTGTTACTTTTGCTTCATGGAATTATTTCTACAATATCCAGTATTTTGTTTAGATGCATGTCAAATAACTGAAAACTACACAGTTAATTTTCTATTTCTTGATTGAGTGAGCATTTCATACTCAGTTCAAATATATATACAAGTGTGTAATGTTATTTTTCATATCAGTCTTTGCTACTGCTTCTGAAATAAGCTTTTTGTCTCCTCGCCTGGCAGAGAAGCCAGACTATTGTTACAATATAATTTTTCCTTGTATTTGCCTTTATATTTTTCTGAGCAAATTTCAATAAAGCCATTTGTTATGAGGTAGTTTACTTTTCAAGAAATTTCATATCTGGTTGTATACCTTTCTGAGACTGACAAAAAAAATCTGAAGCCTCATAAGGATCTTTTTAAACAAACTCAGTGATAAATAGTCTGTAACCCATAAATATTTTGGCCTGTAGTCATTTTTGCCACAGATTCTCTCTGCCATGGGAAGATCGTATTCAGAAAACTGTTAAATTATGAGCGAGGTTTCAAAGAATCCTTAAAAATATATTAATCTATATTAACTGCATTAAGGCAAGAAATGAGCTCATGGCAACTGGAACATTCACCATCCTCTACAACAAACAATTAAAGGAGTGTGGACTATATACAGAAAATCACATACCCTACAGCTATGCAGGATATTAGATTTGCCTGGTTACAACTAAGCCATCAACTGGCTTATGGCTACACTATTTATGAGTTATGCTGTCTTTCAAGACACAACTCAGATTTTGCTTAATGCCATGTGACACATTCAATCTAAGTCAAGATAAAGCAGATAAAAATGCTGTCCGAAATAAGTGACTTGAGTATTTAATATTTTTGAAACTTCTTATTCCAAGTATAGGGAATTTAAAGGCAGTTCAGAATAACTTTAATTTGGTGCATCTAAGATATCTTTACCTACAGTACGAGAAAATCACATCATTTTAAATCTCTCAAGATGACCTACCAGCTCTCCAAGTAGCCATGGGGGGTGGGGGGTAATTTTAAAACAGGGATGATTATTACTGGTGTCTGCGTTGCTTCTATGGAAAAATATTTAATTATGAGCTTACTTGTAGCACTCTCATTACATCTCCATCTATGTTCCCAGTGCATCGGCATCAAGGCTCCAAGCACTGTTTCTGACCACCCCATCTCAAGAATGATACAGACTAGAACCGAGGGATATGAAAAAAAAATCAAGACTCATTTGTTTAAGACAAGGCTCTACAGATACAGACAGTTGAGCTTGGAGAGAAGATGGTGGAGGGGTATTTTAATAGAGGTCTGTAAAATCATGAGTAGGGAAAGATGAATACAAAACTACTGTTTGCTGCTTTTCAGTGAGATGCAGGCATCTAGGGAAATGACAATGAGGTAAAACAAGAGGTACTCCTTCCATACAGCACAATGGGATATTACACAAGCTAAAAAATAAGCATATTAAATAATGAATTAGCCAAATTCCTGGAGTCCAGGTCTCTCAGGTACTACTAAATACAGCATTAGTAGTAGTCAGTGACTGCCAGTAGCCGGGAAGCTATCCAAAGGACAGGTCATTCAAATCATGTTATGTTCACTAAACTCTCTCCCTGAGCATCTGCAAGGTGCTATTGCTGTGGGGATAGTACTGGCTGAGACAGGCATGTGCAGCCATGCTCTATTCCTGGTTACATCCTCAGTTCACTGCAAAATCTCTACTCCAGAGGAGGTTCCACTGATGTCCTCCTGTTTAAAATAACCACAATTTTGGGCCTGTTAGAAGTCAGAAAAATGTCATCTCTGTACTTTGGAGTACTAGGGCATAAAAGTCAATCTCCTGGCTGAATTAATGGAGAATAATTCGCACGAAGAACTATACTGATTAGACTTTGCCAGGTTTCTTTTTGTTTTGTTTCGTTTTGTTTTTTCTCTTTCCTGGAGTTTCACTGTTGTGTGTTGTGCCAGGACACCCCACTGAGTAACAGTGATGAGGAGAGTGTTTGAGTGTTCCACTCTGCTTGCACCTCCACAGTGAGATTGCCTGGCTCTTACTGAGCACAGCCTCAGATAAAGTCTTTCCGAAAGCTGCTTGGTACTGGCAGAGGTGGCACTACATAAAATATTCCATCACAGGCACCAGAGGAGGAAGATGTTTAGTCACCATCTGTGACAGCATCCAGAGGCCACCATATGCATCTATTCCTGCATCTGCTTCAAACTTTTGCACTTTGTTGTGCTCTGAATGTGGTCCAAGTAGTCTGCTGGGGCATAAACCAAGATATGCATCTGAACTCCTTACGTGTGTCTTAAATGCTTTTCATAGTGAAAATGTTTCTGAATCTGCTCCAGGGAAGTAACTGGCCTTTGCAAACCATTTTCACGCTGGGGATTTCAGTTATTAACGTCAACAATCCACTGAAATACACTGCCTATATGTGCCCAAGTGTCAACAAACTGTCCAAGTGGCCTATAGCTAAACTCATAGCTTTGCCAAATCAAACCCAAAAACTGAAAGAAAAGAAAGTCTGGATGAGATTCGGTGACATTCAAGTGATCTGATGACATGACCACATTCACAACTTGCGTCAGTATACAGGGAAAAAAAGTTAAACGAAAAAAAAAGAAAATCTTTCTCGTTCATCTTTGTCACTGGGACTTGTCCCAGTTACACTTTGAATTCACATTAGACAGTACCCAGAAATCTTCCACTTTGTATCAAGACTGAATCAAAAGCCATCCAGATATTTATTTTTTTTAATAATTTTACAAATCTCAGTCAAAGTTTAAAGCACTGTGTGCCTATCAGCCATCTGCTTCTTTTGGATACGAAGAGTAGGAAAATAAATATTTTAGCATGAATTCAATTACTGGCTCTTTTTACCCAGGCAAAATAAAATCTCTTTATGATACTATGAAATACAGCCAGATGCAATGGGTAATGAGCAAGCTCTTGCACTTAAGGGACTGTGGCTCAATTCCATTATCTGTCAATCAGGATACTAATCATAGAACAAAGCTCCCGCTGCTGGGAAGAAAGGAAACCCAAAAAAGAAAACAAAAAAATAAAAAACAGCAAAAAACCTCCATAGCCAAAAAAGAAAAAAAAAAAAAAAGAAAGAAATAATAAAAGCAGTTACTCTTTAAAACTATACAAAGCAAGACTGCAAAACTAGTACCAGCCCTAGAGCTGACATTTTTCCTTAGAAGTGAAAGAATATTCCAAATGTCTCCTTGAAGGAATAATACATGATTACAAACACATCAAAAGCTCAATCTGCAAGAGAGAACAAAGGTAATAAAAAACAGTCTGAGGAATGCATTTTCTAAAAGCAGTCATGAAGCAAGTTCATTGGTAACCTAACCCAATATATCTAGTAGGCAGTTAGTGGAGTACATTAGTGATAGAACACATTCACAAAAGAAAGTAGGTAAGAAGAGGTCAAACCTTAAATCAGTGCCAGTCCATTGACTTTGGAGGAACATCACTGATATTTATCATGATGGGGTCTGACACAGAAAAGCTCAGTTATAATCTCCCCAGGAACCCTGACTCCATAATAATGAAAAATATCGGGTATTGTCTATTGAAAATGTGTCTTTGAGTGCATGGTGCACACTTGGAAAACAGCTACCCCATCAGCCACATGCAGTGTGCACAGAAGGCACTGGTTCATAAAGATGTACTAAATGCAAAACATCCACTCATGCATATACAACACATATAGGCGATGCAATTCACACCTTTGTGTTCTGCATGCAAAAGTGAGAGATACATACACATGCAGCAGTATCCAATATTCTCCAACCTGTGGACCACCAGGCATTTTCCACAGAAGCTGCAAGTCCCTGTGCATTCACTTTATATCTAAACACATAGTGTTTTCCTATAGACACTGGATACAAATCCCCAAGGAGAGGGACACCACAGGCTGAACACTGTCAATGTTTCATATATAGAAAATGGATGTGGCTAGCTATTTCCATCCCTGTACGCACAATGTCATTGTAGCAGTGTTACTTTCCACCAGATCTCATCTTTCCCTTAAACAAACAACACCAAAGCAACTTCAAGGCATTGGCTTGCTAACCCATCCATTGTTCCCTCAGCTTTTTCTGTACTTCTTCCATGCAGGTCAGAAAGCCTCAGCCACTAACAATTTCACGTAAGCTGGTAGCTACCATATTTTTTTTGTGACAAGAAAACTAAAAAGAAGAAAGGATATCCATAAGTGAGAGGCACTCTTGCTTGAAAGGCACTCCTAGTTCCTGGTGAAACAGCTATCGAGCGAATCTTGTGACAAAATTTGTCTGTGTCACTTCTCTAATAAAAATACAGCAGTTGCACAGTTCATTTTACAGCACAATTTATAAATCGATTGGAATGTTTCCTGCAGAGCTAATAGCACCAGACACAACTTCTCCAAACTTTTCCAAGAGAAAGGGTAGCATCAGCAATATCTGCTCAAGGAGGGGACCAAACAAGCTTGCCAATAAAATTGAATAAGCTGAAGGAAAACTCCAGCAGCAGGCAAGACACTCAAGGAAGTTTTATCCAAGTCAATGTGCATGCTGGACCTGACGGGAATCTGCAGTTATTTCCTGGCTCTGCTGTAAACTTGCTTTGTGACCTTGACTAACCTCCCTCAGAAACCTGTCTTCTCAGCTGGTAATAAGACACTGAAAAAGGAGGCTGAATGTCTGTGTGTGACAATATCCTGCTTGTAAAACAAGGAAGAAGAAGAATGAGAAAACGTCTTCTGCCTGGAATATCCAACTATGCCATCTCTGCCATAAACTATCACCTACCTAGCAATGCTCAGCACAGAGCACACAGAGCACATCAGCTTTGATGCTGGTCATGGTCCACAGACTATATTTTAATACAAACAATAATGGATAAAAAACATTTTCCAATGTGTATTTTTTCTGACTTAGTATAAAACTTACGAATACAGTAGACAAACTCATGGTGTTCTTCAAACATATCTATAAAATTACTTTGAAGTAGGAGAGAATGGTTTATTATTTCAAAGCGGTGCAGCCTCAAACAGTGGGAAAGCATCCTCCATATTTCCTACCATTCTCTAACAAAGGCAATGAATGTCATAAATTTCATTTTAAATCTACTGGTATGTACACATAAAAAGAGTTATATTTATTCTGAGTCCACAAAAGGTTACTGGGAATGAATCTCGGGCTAAATATATTTATATGCAGTGATAAAGCCTTATTCTACATTAAAATCACTCTGACAGTTTATGAATTCAAGGCTTCACTAATCTAAATAAAAGAAAGTCTTGCTATTATAGAAACAGAATTGGAAATAGACCAATGATGGAATAAAACTTTGAGATAAATTAAAGATTTGATAAAAGTCTCTCATCCTGAATGAACAGCACAGTGACAGTAGTGAGACTGTAAGTCACTTCATATAGCTACATTTTCTGAGAAAGTTTTAAAATTAATTATCCTTTGAGAGTAACAGTCAACCACAGACACAAGAAAAGATTATATTAAAGAGGAAGGTAATGGGGGGTGGCTTTTCAGTATTGCTGCTCTTAGTTTTGCCTCTGTGATTCCTACTAAACAAAGGAGTCATACAGTTCAGAACTCTTTCAGCACTGAAAGGTGCTAATGTGAGCCTGACAAACTCAACTAAAACAGAGAGGCCGCCAAGGATGCTTGGGGAGCAATGCAGCCTAGTGTGAGAAGGGCTGTGGTATCTCAGAGGGCTGCCTTTCTCTTTCTCCCTTAGCCTGTCCTGTAAGCCATGAAGTGCACAGAATAGAAAATCACTCCAAGTTACCAAGCAGCCTCTGCATGCAGCTTCAAGCTCCCGCCTTTCCCAGGCCCACCTCTTTGCTGCTTTACATGCCACAGCAATGCATTTCCACTGCCAGCACTCTGATCCAGTCAGTGTCTCCACTGACACTGGCACCTCAGTGTCTCCATCTTCCCTGATACTGGGTCTGTCCTCCTCCATTGCTGGGTCTCCTCAGCTGGCCAAAGTAGCTATCCCCGCATACCAAGATACCCTCCCTTCCTCCCTCCCCTTTTCCTCATCACTCATCTTTCAGCTTCATTTCTCCATTTCCCTCTGCCCACCCAGACTCATGATCAAGGCTGCTGTTCCAAATCCTTCTTCAAGTGAGATCAATGCAAGGTTTTCGAACTCCATCTCTGCTTTACATCACACTCAGTAGAAATCCCCCTCCTAACACCTTCCTACTCCCAATGGAAATACATAACTCTTCTAGACTCACATAGGACAGAGCAAAGCCCCAGAGCTTGGACTAATCCATACCTGGACCTTCCCAAGAATCTCATGGCTACACCCAAAGGATAGGTGAAAAGAACTCTCCACTTCCAAAGGAATTTATTTCTCCTGCACTTTGGGAAGAGAAGAAAGGGCACAACATAACAGTTTAAAAAAACAGCAAAAGACTACAGAGTGGCAGCTAGACACGTGACTAATTCATTAATGCCCCCACGGTCTCCTTGTTCCAGGTCAATGCCTAAGCTACAATTTGTTTGGCCTAGCATTTGTTTGGCTTCAACTAGTCTTTAAATATTTATGCGAAATGAAACTCAAACAAGAAATAATGACCAGGGAATGAGTCCCTCTGGAAAAAGGCAACAGCTTGAACAAGGATCTCTTAAACCACACATGCTTTTCCCATGCTATCAAAACAATTTTTGACTGGAAAAAAAAATTCCCATTGAAAAAGCCAGTGTAATCAACATGCTTCTGGTAGACAGACCCAAGAGCTGACAGTGACATACAGGCCAGAGATAGGAGAGACTTGGACCTTTCTTTCTCTAGTCTGTATAGCTACTGCATCAGTTCCAAGGTGAAGGATTCAGGCAAGTGGGCTGAGCAGAAGAAATGTCTGTAAAAGGAGACTGGCAGGACCCATAAAGAACTGAGGATAAAGTAGAGGAAGAGTAGGCAAGAAAAGTGTGGGGAGAAAGAATACAAAAATGAAGACAAAGAACTACAAGAACAATGTAGAAGGGGGCAGATAAAGGGAGAGAAGCATGACAGAGAATCCATCTTGTCAGAAACAAAAATTTCTTATCAGTTAGAGGCAAGCTGTACCTCTGCAAAATTCAATTTCAAGCATCAAGAAAGAAGTGATAGAGAAGGAATGAATCACCTATATAAAGGTATAAGTTCCTTAATGTTTGAAAATCAATACTAGGAGATGCCAAGAAATCCAAAGGACATAGGGTTTTGAAATGAAGGTGAGACTAGCATTACGAATGGGAAATCTTTCGTCACTCAAGGTAGTAAGCACATTGAGGAGCTCTGAAGCTCCATTCACACCTCTCTGGGTCATCCAGCTGCAGTCTTTCTATCATGTTTGCATGCATGAGAAACATTAGTGACCTCAGGTTAACATTAAATGAAGACAAAGTCCTATCTTGCTGGTTTAGAAAAACTGACATATAGTTCTCCTGTTGGGTCAATATTGACAGGTACATCTGCTTGGGAATGTGATGTTCCAGGGGTTCTGGAGTTATCCTCTGGTCCTCACTTAGACCTCCTAGTCCCTACTGCTATAGGCATTGTACACTGTTCCTGTAAGCTTCACAAAAGCTCTTTCCATAACACATTAGGAGCATAGTCCTCCGCTTTAGCTCATGCTGTGTACATGGCCTCTGAAAGGACAAAAAACTCCTAATTCGGTTCTAAACAAGACCACAAAAAAACCCGCTACTTTAGTGCTTCCTTAAAGCTAAGACTTCCCTGGTGATGAAGCAGCAACCATCCCAATATTTCCTCTTATTGTTATTTCTTGTGCACAAGGAATTGTAGCTATTTATAGAGCACAAAACTACCTGAAAAGTGTTGAATATTATTAAGCAGGACAGAAAGAGACAATCAGCCTAACACCAGTCACTGAAATCCTTTGTTACATTTCTCCAAGCTGGGCCTTCTCCAGTGAACTCTTTACATACAAAAAAACCCCAAATATCAGAAAATACCAGCACAGAGAATCAGTGACATACAGTAACTGTACACAGATC
>VZTM01005752.1:34603-50072 GCA_013400555.1 Jacana jacana | reverse complement strand
TGTTGCTTTCCTTGTTTTCATCACAATACTTATTTGAAAGAACTCCAGAGTGCCACAACCACAGGACTGAGCATAGGGAATTCCTGGGGATCAATTCAGAAACTGTAACACAGGACAAAATGAATGAGGTAGGTTTAGCTTTTGTATAAATTAGTTTCCTAATCTCCTTCAGTAGCAAGTGAAGAGATAGGTACCTCATCCTGTCCTAGCTTGTGACGAACTGCCTTCTGGAAGAGCCTCTCTTTCTTTCTTTTTTTCTCTCTTTTTTGTCCCACAGAGGACACAGAGGGTTAGACAAAAACATACCTCAGAAAGCTAACCTTAAATTATGTGGACCCTCATTTTACAAGTCAGCTAGTTTTTGGAGCTGGTGCTTGGCTTGGCCAAGAAACAGCATTCCTGAGAAGATGGAAGCAAAGGTAAGCAGCAGGAACCAGAGCACCAAGGGCCCTTTATACACATAAACAGGCTATGAGTGTTTCCAAAAGCAAAGGCACATGAAGCCTATTAAATATTACAAATATTACAAACCCAATTTGGAGTAGATGCATTTCTTAATCCCTGGTAAGGCCAGTCTGCTTTTGAAATACTCAATACCTTTGTAGATCCAGTCCAACATCTTAGAGATTGAGAAACACACTTCCTTCTCTGACAGACTACATGCTTACATGGGATTTGCTTAGTTGCCAAACCCCAAGCCCTCTGTTGCACCCTCTGAAGTACTGAGAGATGCCAGTAGTGTTACTGGTGTGCCATTATAGTAATGAAGCTTCAAATAGTCTTCTTTCAGTAGGCTCCTTTCTGAAGGGATATATTAACAGTATTTTAGCTGTAATTGACCTTCCTTTACCTTCATCTGTCATACAGTGATAACAATTTCCACCCTCTGCTGTTTCAGCTTTCACTTTATAAGAAGCTTGCTTTTAAAGAGAAAATTTGTGAATGTTCCTATTCATACATTTGGTACAATCTTAAAGTAGAACAAGCATTTTGTTAATAATATTTTGCAAACAGTATTCAATGTGAATGTCAAGGACATTCTGAATATCAGGGAACAAAAATATAATAGACTCATCTTCACAGAGAGAGAAGGGAGTGGAGAGACACAAGATCAAATTCTGAGTCAGTTGGAATGATGCAGAAATTGTTCAGAAAATGTCAACTATTTTTCATGGATATATTAAGACTGTAGACTTTTTATATTCAGTGGGGAGGGGGGTGTTGGTGGTTTTAGGGTGAAGGGTTGGGTTTGCTTTCTTCAAATTTAGGAGTTTTCTTCCTTCTGGATTATACAAAAATTGACAAGAGTTTGCAGGTTTTGAAAACTGGAAACTCCAAAAGAGCTGTGAGAAAAATAATTCCATAGCTTCATAGATTTTCACTAATATTTTTGGTTAGGGGTGAGGAAGCCACTAAAACACCATTGTCAGAAATATTTTGAGAAATTTCATGAGGTCAGTCCTTGGGGAAAAGTAATCAAACATATATTCTGAGTGAAAGAATGAAAACTTGAGAAAAACATTACTGAAACAGACCTTGGATGGACAATAGCAAAAGCCTAGATAAAAAGGCAACAGTGAGTTTGCAGGAAAAAGTACTGGTCAGAATTTCTCATGTACTTCTCAGTGACACTTCTAGGAGGAGATGGAGTTAGGATGTGTTAATATGGATTTATATATAACCTACTGACACTTGGGAGAACTGCCCACTAGCCTGTGCAAGCTATTAGCTAAAGACAGGGAGAAAAGTCCTATGTATAAAAAAAAAAAATGGCCTTTTATTCAGAAAAAAAAAAAAAAGAGCAAATACTACCCAAAAACCCTCACATGTCTAAGTAAGATATTGGTTTTTGGTTTGGTTTGGTTTTTTTCTGGGTGTGGTTTTTTTTGTGTGTGTGTTTTTTAATTGGTTTTTGGTTTGGGGTTTGTTGTTGTTAGGTTTTGGTTTGTGTTTTTTTTGTTTAATTGGTTGGTTCTTTGTTTTGTTTTGTTGTTTTTTTTTTCTTGTTCATGATGAAGTCCCAAATTTCCTGCAATGAGTACAAAGCACCGTGTTTCAACAGGAGAATTTCCTGCCAGCTGAAGTGTGATTGAAGAGAAGCACCATTTTACAGATAAAGTCCACATCAACAAAATAGTAGGGAAAGACTAAGAAACCAGAGATTACGAACATGAGTGCTGAGGGTAACTATTTTTGAATTCTCAGAAGCAAATAATGAGGACAAGCTCTCCCATGAGATTGAGAAAAGCAAGGTGAAAACTAAATTCCAGGGAAAACATCTTGATACTGAGATAAGGCACCTGCTCATCATTTTATCCAGCTTAGTTAGCCCCAGATGAGCACATGCCAAGATAAAGCAATTTCCCAAAGTCCATATTGAGAATGAGTCTATATGATCTGCTAGTAACCAATGCTGTTTTAAAACTAGCAGGCTAGGACTACAAGGCTGATCCCATTAACAACTGCTGCAAGACCACCAGTAAAGGAGTGGATGATCCATCATGTGGCACATGTGACACTGCATAGAAAAAGACTTAAGAAGCACTCTGGAGAGAACAAGCTAGCACTGGAGGGGAGATAGATGGGGCGGTCTATAAATCCTTTTCCTCTGTATCTTCTGTAATTAAGCAGAACACATTATTCATTCTTATGAATCAAACATAATCCTGCCATTGTCTTGACTGTACAGGATTTGCAGACTCTAACTGTTTTAATGACAGTGCACCAAAGAAAGCTTTTTCTTTGCTTTCACAGATAAATCCGCATCAGGAGGGAAAGAATCCAGTGTTGTGTGAGTGATTTTGGCCTTATAATTATCTTTCCAATTCTAGTATATGCCTTTCTTTGAATTTTACTTAAACCTCTTTAATACTGAAGCTAAGGTAGGGGAGGGGAAGGGTGTGCAAAATCAAGAAATAAAAGGAAAAAAAACACACCACATTTCCCATTGCAAAGAGATGCAGAAACCTTTATGATACAATGCAGCTTCACTAACTCCAATATATGATTGCAGACATGCATGCATATATAAGAAAGTAAGTTAAAAAAAAAAGGAATGACAACACTCTGCCTTCTGCTAGTGAGTATTTGTTGGTGCTAACCTTTGCTAACAGATATTCATGGTATCAAAGGAAAGTAAAGCCCTGGACAGATATTTACCATCACATTAATGGTTCTCCTGAACTCATTTTATGTACCTTTTCCAGACCAAAATGAGTTCTGCATTTGCCCTTCTCCCTAACTCTCAAATGAGCCAAATAAACCTGGGTGGGCTTTGGTTTGGGTTTTGGGGCTTTTTTTCCAGCTCCCTGAGTCCCACAGCTCTGGGATTCCCACAGCAGCAGCTTCCCCAGAAGTCTGCCCAGCTCCATGACCTGTTTCATCTAAATGATTGTAGTATCAGTGACTGGGGAACTGGGGAGAAGAAGATTCTTAGTTGTGCTGAAGCATGAGAAACACCACAAACAGTGTTTGTCATTGGCAGACAGGTGGTAAGCACTGATGTGCTTTTGAGACCTTCTGTTACTTCCTGCAGATCTTCTCTTTTACTACAGACACAAATTGTAAGATCTCTTAACTGGCACCCATAATTTGTGGTCAGCAAAGCACCTTTTCTTCATGTTTCTCTATACCCCAGTGGAAGTACCAAAATAAGGATTTTCCCTTATATTTTTCATTCTTGCTATACCACAGAGATGGCAAATCTTTTCCTTACTAAGAGCTGTGTTCCTTCTAACCCCTTTGGCCAACCACATTTTAATGCCCTAGATAGTATGATTCTGCTACCATGTAGAAAACTAAATTGTTACAGGCCACATAAAATTGGATTGCTGGCCACACCTGGACCAGAGCCTGCTGCCTTGTAAGGCATGTAAGTACTTGCTCTAATGGCAAATGGCTGTTTGTTTATAAGCTGCATTAATAGAAAGTGAATGATCTGACACCTCTGAAAACACAGCCCTGCTCACCTGTAACTACCAAGGAGTTTGGCTCACTGTGGTACTGTTGTTTAGCAGCTGCACAAATATCATAAGTAAAATGTATAGCATTATCTTCTCCTTTGAAATTTGGCTCATTCTGATCAATAAACTATCACAGTTATGGTGCATGAAAAATTTTCTCCTGAGGCAATATCACAAAGTGATAGGCTTTTTTAAGATCTTATCCCAGATTCTCCACAACTCCATATGAATGCAGACTGAAGGCAAATACTGGTACCACAAGAAATGCTTTAGACAGTTAGTGACCCTTCTGCTTGAAAGATAAATGTAAAGAATTTCTGCTCAGAGTCTGATAGAGTGCTTAAGTGTTATCAGGCAGCCTCCAGCTTTAGGTAACCCAGACTGAGAAAGCCGTAAGTGATTTTTGGAAACAATGAGGAGGTGGCCAACTGTGAGAAGAGATGCGCTCTTTTTGTGATGGTAGCCAGTGGCCTGCGAAGTAGAAAGTCTTAATACACCAACATGAGTTTCCCTTGGGAGCACCAGTGCCCTTCTGCTTGAGAAGGGCAGGGTTTTTGCCCTGTGAGCCAATACACAGCAGTTCTCTTACTGGCTGCAAAGACTGCTGAACTTAGAAGAGGATTTCCCACTGCATTTGGGAGGCTTTGGAAAAACACATCAAGTTGAGGAAATACTGGTCTCTTGAGCCTAGACAACACTACGTGCAAAAGGGATCTCATACTTTTTCTTCCAATCGATATGCAAAATCAGAGCAGTCCACTGCTCTGAACCTCATTTGTTTGTTCCTCAGTGCAGTATATATAAATTGCACACCCCTCATGCAAGGCCACTGCATTAATTCATGCATCCTCCTCTCTTGCTCTCCAGAAGACAAGAAGGCAATTTATACGCTGAGTCCCAAGCTGCAAGCTAAACTTGATTTACTTTCTCTTGTGCCAGCTGCTGATTCAGGACCTCTGCAGCCACATAAGGTACTATCTCCCCTGAAGTTTTTCCTATGGGAAAACTGCAGACAGCCATGAAGCACAGAGGACTGCCCCTAGTACTACCACATAGTACTGCTTTTACCCATTTTAGAAAAGCTGCTTCTCCATTCTGTGCCTCATTTCCTCCCTTCTCAACTCAAGAGGTCTTATCTGAAGACAAGAGACTATAAACTCTTCATATCTGTAATACTCTTTTTGTGTATTACTATGGCACGTAACACATCAGATCTCAGATGGCATTTTTTTCTCATTAAAACTAGTACTCAAGGTTTGGCTGGTTGACTGCAGAATCCCACAAGCAACTTTCAATTCACCTGAAGATATCCTAAATCCCATGCAAATGAGCGACAGATATTTGTTTATCTACACAAACAAGGACTTTAAATTCAAAAGAAGTGACAATAATTCAGATAATACGCAACCACTGTGCAAAATTATGTGCTGAGTTGCTGCCATTAGTCTTTCACTAATCTGCAATATGCAGAAACTGTGAATTTAATGAGCTTCATAATTATTTTGTTCTCAAAATTCCTTACTTTTTGGTAATGACATTATTTCAAATGCCAACTTTTACACCATGTCCCTAGTCAATCATGTCAATTCGATGAAAGATGTACCTAAAGTAAAATAGTAAAATTGAGAGAGAGGAGAGGTTGATTTATCTCAAGGACTTTCCACCTTAAATAGTCAGTAAAATATTAAACATCCCTATCAATAACAGGCGGACCATATTATAAGCTTCCTCATAACTGGAGTACTCAGGAACAAAATGACATATTCCTGAAAAGGTATCAAGAATTTCATTTAGTCCTTTTTATAGCAAGGACCATCAATCTATTTTAATGTTTATTGGAAAGAAAATAATTGTCTTTTCTTTTTTGGCAATGGTATTTCATTATATGCAGTAGGATAAATAACTACAGTTCAAAGCAAAATAAGAGAAAAACGTCCCTGTGTTTTTTCCTGGGGTTTCTTTTCTTCTTCTTGCTTAATTTCATGATGAAAAAAAAATATAATTAAATTAAGCATGACTCTGATTTAAATGCACATCTTAAAGGGAAAGCAGAGAAATTATTTTAATTTTCAAAGCTGTTATATCCCAATTGATCTTCCACACATTGGCATTATTATCTGATTGTGAAGATATATGCATTTATCAAAAGCTAGAGCCATCTGTCTCAATTCTATGTAATTTCATTACATATTCATCATTTAGCTAGTCTGAGTATGTGACAGGGGACCCTACTGACTAGCAATTCTATACTTATTATCACTTCACACTGTGTTTGGATGGACACAAGGCTGTCGACTTCTATTAATCTACTTTTGATGTAAAAATCATCATCTTGGGATAAGCCTCAGAGCACCTGAATAATCAGGCCACACTGCTACATAAATATAAAGGCATGAGCGTTTTCATAAAAAAGCCTCCAGTGTTTATTCCTGCTTGTCTTTCACCATCAGTAGGCAGACATCACCCTGAAGATGCATCTGGGGAATGGAAGTATAAATCTCAGCAGACTGAGGCACCCCTGTGTATGCACTGTGTACGTATGTGTTACGCTGCCAAGCTTGACTCTCCTGTGGAGACAAGCTGGAGTTAATGCATGCAAGGAAAAGCATTTGAACGCAGGAAACCAGCCACAGATGCTGAAAGGTCTAGCATAACTAGAGAGTAGGTGTTGCATCAACCCACTGTAAATGTAAAGGTATCTAACTTCAATCTATCAGAGTAACTTGAAACTACCAGTTCATTTCGGAACAGACTTTTGAGAAATCATTGCCTGTACAACAATATTTTGAATGCTTGACAGCGTAACCCACCACCTACTTGACCTCTCTATTCTCATAACACAGCTATTCCTTTTTGCTCCATGCATGCTTCAAAGGGGAGAGACTCTTGGGTGAGACAAGCTCTGAGCCAGTTTCTCCTAGGGCACAAACTACTGACACCAGCTGACAGCCTGGACTCCATGTGCTTCCTGTGTTCATGAATTATCTATTGCATTGAAACAAAGATGAAAGACATAGAAGAAGACAGGTCTTTATCCATGTGAAACTTAACTGTGATTTTGAAAATTAGGTAAAGTGATGGTAACTACTGCACAGACAACTATTTCTCTACTTCACATAAATTTACTTTGACTGTATCCCATTCCAGGCTGCAAACTCTTCTTGTGAAGGCTGCAGTGAGCAAGCTACCAGGCAAGATTATGTGCTTAAACCTACAGCTACTGCAGAATACTTAAATAAGTGGAATTTAGGTTTGTGAACATGAATATTCACACTGGAAATCTCATTTTAAGAATCAGGCTCATCCTATCTGGAAACACAAAGATAGGCTATGATTTTTCCGTCAAATGAATATATATCAAAACATGTCTCATACTGCACATCATGCACGCTTGAAATTTATGAAGCATTCATAGGGATGGTAAGAGACAGGATTTTATTTCCAAAGGCTAACTATTAGCTCTGCTGCTTTTCAGAAATTGTTATTCACTCCTGTTTTCCCATCAGTTAAATGGGTACGAGAGAACTCATCTTCAGCTGCAGATTGCTCTGATATCTACTCGACGAAAAGTTTTGTATCACAAATCAGCACTGTTAACAATCAGCCCAGTTACACAAGTGACAATGACTGATTTGCTCATGAGCAGGAAAAAAAGGACTGCAGTTGACAAATGCTCCTTGTCACTAGCCAGAGGTCTGCTTGAACAGTTCAGTGCACTGACATGGAGCCTAAGCTCCCAGGATGGTTGCTGAACCTGCTGGCCCCATGCTTGTGATGGCAGGCAGTCTCTTTCTGTTGGGTAGAAGGATTTGCACAGGGAAAGAAAGTACACAAGTTCACACACAGTAAATTCACATCTCACTTTATGGAGCTTCACCATCTTCACACAGGTAGGCCTCATGCTGATAGCTTCTTTCCCATGGATGCATAACATATTTTTAATGTGTGGAAGCCATGGCGAGGAAAATCCAAGTGATGCAGAAAACAGTAACGTAGCCTGCTCCCAAAGCACAATGTGGGAAACCATGTGCCCATTTGGGAAGTCGCAATGGCTCTCTGAAAGCATTAGGTCAGCAGCAGAAGCAAAATCCAATCCTCACCTATACTAGCTGGTTACAAAAACTAGGACTTGAGTCTCAAGGAGAAGCATTCCCTGATGATGCACAAGTTGGCTGCAGGCATGTGGCATGACCAGATATACAAGTATGTGGTGTTTGATCCCAGAGCTCAGTCAGAGAAGACAGTGTTACATGGTAAAAATTATCACCATGCCCAAAGCAAATAGGCTGATCCTGTGGAAAGCAATGCGAGGCTGAGTACAGTCCTCAAGATAGCTCTGAGCCTGATAATCCATGTGCATGGAGTGGAGGGGCTCGGGGCTCTCTAGAGCTGCAGCAGTGCTGACAAGAGACCTCAGTTCTGCATTCAGCTCTGGCACCAGAGCCAATGATACTAGTTTCAGGCTTTTCAGCATCACAGTGCACTGTGCAGTCTACAAATGTTGTAAATAACTTGGATGCCTTTAAAACTGTTACCTGCACTCTTTCTAAAACCAACTTCCTGACCACTGAAAGCCATTAAACACTCCATTGCACCACAAATTAACTGGAACATTGTGTTCAAGTGGTTGTTTGGATTACTAAAGTCCTTTTGCTTTCCTTACTGTATAGGGAAGATGTTCTGCTCTGTATTTTCCCTACCTTGTACAGTTCCACTAAATGGTCCTATACTGTCAAATAATGGTTGCCTTTAGCTCAGCTGTTTAGCTAAATTTTCATGACTGACCAGTTTCTCTGGTTATTAAAGGGGGGCTTCACTGACTTTTTAAGTGTTTCACAGTTCTGACCATTATAAAGCAGGCATATTCTAACAATTATAGTATTCAACTCAAAGACCTGATTCACTTCAGTTAAAGTTTAGCCCACCTGTGCCTTTGAACACACACACACACACACTGGTTCTAAAGCGTTCGTCCTTAGCAAAGTCACAGATTCTGGCAACAAACCCTCCTGTAACTATGAAATTTAGACACATGTCAGTCAGAATTAGGAACAAGTGTGTGTTGAGCACCACCAGAAAGCTGGTCATTCGTAACTGTAAGTGCTAGCTCTCATCTTTAATTACAATCTAATGATTTCTTTTTCCTCTTTGCCAAGAATTTCTGTTAGTTCTTATAATTATAGTGAATACTTATAAAAAATTAAGCCACCTACACAAATCTGTCCCCAAAATAAGTGCTGGAAACAAATTATAACATGTCCCTGTCATTTCATGGGTAGCTGTATCATCACTAGATTTATGTTCTAATGCTACTTTATTACCTATTACCATAGTTGTTAAAACCTTACTTTTCATGCTAATGAAAATGATGAAAGACAGGAGGTTTGACATAAATACTGTAATAAGAACCATATTAATGTGACAGATGATTGCTCCTCTGTGACAGACTATGAAATCCTGTGCAAGAATTACAGAAGGTTCATTTACATGTCTGCTCATCCCTCTTTCCCTACAGGGAAGCGAGGGACTCATGCTCAACATTGAAGGGGGATGAGAATCAGAGGTAAGATTGCAAACAGGCAGACAATCATCCTAAAAAGAAATGCACCCCACGGCATGCTTCCTGTCTTAAGTGCCCATAAGCATAAAATGTCAATTATGGTACCTAAGGTCAGACTCCTCAAATCTCTTTTCAGTCATCTAATTATGTACTTCTAGGCAAAACTTCAAAAACGTAGGACAGAAGCAGCACTAACCAACAAAATGGGATTTGTGCTCCTAAGTTGCATCTTTCTGTTTTGAAGTTATAGCATTTTTCTTTTACCAAGTTTAACAGGAGTGTAGCTACATTCCAATCATGCTGCCACCCCAATTTTTTCCACAGCTCTCCTAGCAATTTTCATAGGTTGGATGTGTCCTCTACTTCTAATATAGTCTGTCCTCAAAGAGGGACCTGGGTAACAGGCAAACAGGGAGCCAAGATACTCACACATTCACAAGCATGGATCATAGAACCATAGAATTGTCTAGGTTGGAAGGGACCTAGGTTAGAAGATCATCTAGTCCAACCACCAACCTAACTGATAAAAACCATCACTAAGCCATGACACTAAGCACTATGTCTACCCGTCTTTTCACCACCTCCAGGGATGGTGCCTCATCAACTCCCTGGGCAGACCATTCCAATGCTTAATAACCCTTTCAGTGTAAAAATTTTTCATAATATCCAATCTGAACCTCCCTTGATGCAGCTTGAGGCCATTTCCTCTTGTCCTGTCACCTGTGATGTAGAAGAAGAGACTGACCCTCGCCTCTCTACAGCCTCCTTTCAGGCAGTTGTAGAGAGTGGTTAGGTCTTCCCTCAGCCTCCCTTTCTCTAGCCTGAACAACCCCAGCTCCCTCAGTCTTTCTTCTTCAGACTTATTCTCCAGACCCCTCACCAGATTCATTGCCTTTCTCTGGACCCACTCCAGCACCTCAATGTCTTTTTTGTGATAGGGGGCCAGAAACTGGACACAGTACTTGAGGTGGGGCCTCACCAATGCCAAGTACAAGGTGACGATTACCTCCCGAGTTCTACTCACCACGCTATTCCTGATACAGGCCAGGATGCTGTTGGCCTTCTTGGCCATCTGGGCACACTGCTGGCTCATGTTCAGCCGGCTGTCAACCAATACCCCCAGGTCCTTTTCTGCCAGGCAGATCTCCAGCCACTCTTCCCCAAACTTGTATCACTGCATGGGGTTGTTGTGACCCAAGTGCAGAACCCAGTCATGTGGAACCTCATTCCAATGACAAGGAGGGTCAGGTAAAGGTCACTGAATGGCACCATGCAGTCAAGACATAACCACTCATCAGCCATCTGTTTTTTAAGTACTGCATTCAGTCACAGAAGATACAGAAACATGACCATGTCATACACCACTGACTCCCTTTTTACTGATCACACTCAGTCTTACATCAGTTTTGACTCCACTGATTTCAACTCAATCAATGACTTTGATTGCGAGATCACAGTTTTACTCCAACACACACTGCTTACTGATCTGCTAACATCACAAAAACTGATGCTACATGCCAACTGTTGACTGCTCCATCATGATACAATACTCCCTAACCTTAAAAAAAACCAAAAAAAACCAAAAAAAACCAACAACCAAACCAAATCCCAAAAACAAAAACAAAAACCAACACCAAAAGGTGTTTTCAACTACTAAAACACCTTATTAAATCAATATTTCTTTTCTCTTTAGAGCTGCTCTCCTTGCAAAGACACAGAAAATAGCAATCATAGATAATTCATTATTAAAACTCTCATTTACTGATAACATGCAGACAAAGATTGTTTTCCCCATCTTCAACAATGTAAACACAGTACTTGTTAGAGGGACTCTTTGAAGATAGCTTGTCTTTTCACATCTTTGCTGTCTCTCTGTCCCCTTTTGCTTTATTTTGATTACCTTTCTGCAAACTTACAGTCATATTAGCATACTTTTTTATACTTTTCATGTTCACGTGTTTGTTCTTTGGCCATCCTTGAGTAATAGACTAGGATAGATTACTAATTTGTCTTGAAAAGTGAATTTACTATTTTCCTTAGCAAGGAAAGCAACCTTGAAAAAAAGAAGAGGATTTCTCTCATCTGTTTCTTATCCTTGAAAAGCTAAATGATGTGAAATTTCCAAGGCTGCTTGTGGCATCACCTTTCACTCTACATTTTAGCACATTTTGCTTTAGCACCAGTTCATAAGTTCACTATCCTACATCTGATGTCTTCTGCTCACTACAAAAGTCTGCAGCAAGAAGTTAAAAATGTTACATGATTACAGCATACAGGAACCCCCAGACCACCATAAAACCAGCACTAATATGCTTAAGCTGAAACAGCATCACACAAAATTCCCAAATACTCATGTGCTTTTGTCCCATAGGATCAGTTTTCATTTACTTTCACACATTTGTATTTTTAAGCTTTTCTCTGCAGGGTGCAAGATCTAAAATTCTGATGTTCATGAAAAGGAGCAAAGGCAAAATATTTAGCAGTAAATTGGTATCTTCTGAACAAAATCCTCACAAAGACTGTCAGTGGAGTTATGAGGTGCAACACATACCGTATGCTTCCATTGCCATGAAAGCAAGCAATGAGCCACAGAAATTGGCCTTCAGTCTTTCAGAAGAAAAGGCTTTTCCAGTATGGCTTATTAGCACTATTTGCATTGTATGAAAGAAAACAGATAGGTATCAAAGGCCAATACTAAGAGACTACTCTTCACTCTGAGTATGAAGCAACTGTGACATGAAACGGGAACAGAAACTGATCTACGATTACAGGAATCTGCTTGCTCAAGGTTACACAGAGCATCCTCACATATTAGTCACTCAGTTCATTCTGTTGTGCTTAACGCACCAGTCCATGTACCTTGCCTTTGTTAAATATTGTATTTGTATGGCGCCTTTGTTTCTAATATTTTTGGGGTACAGAAGATACTGTCTTTCATATCATGCCTTCACTATGGGATGCTACAAAGTTAGCAAGCTTTGATAACACTATGAAGTAAGGACCTTTGCATGACTGCAGGGTTAGTTTGGGACTCATGACTTGTGCACTGGGGAACTGAGCCCTGACAATGATTTATTTGTCAGTACACTACACTGACAGCCAAATCAGCCAGAGAGAAAGTAAGAAATAAAAGGGCAGAGGGAAAATATTTGGGTTTGAAATTGTTTGAAAATTTCTAATAAAAAAAAAATCAATTACCAAAAAAAAGTTATATAGTGTCTAAGGCTATGTACACTGGCCTGCAGCAAGGAGCAAAGTAATTTATCTTCAAGGCAGCGATCACAGACAAAAGTAGGAGTGCCTGTTTTTTTCACCACTTGAAAATCCTAGGCAAATTAGGCTGATAATTTGATTTCACCATTTTCAAGAAAACACTTCAACTATTGGTCCTATAAGTTTGTGATACCAATTTTCAAACAGCTTTCAAACAGCTCTCTTCTCGAAAAAAAAAATCTGTGTAATGAGTTTTAGATTGCAGCTAAAAAAACGGCTCAAAAAGACATAAATAAACATCAGAGAGGAGAGATGGTGACTGTGGAAAATTGAGGCCTCAGCATACTAAGCTTCAACTCCTCTATCTGAAACATTTAGTAAAGCACCTTCAGAATTTCCAACCACTCTGAGAGCCAACGATCTTTTTCTGGGTACATACGGGCTGCATGCTCTTTCAGACACAGATCTGACACTTCCACGCTCTCTACTTATACAGGCGGGGAAATAATGGCTGCTAGCACTGTTTGTAAAATTAGCAATAATAAACCAGCTTGTCTTAGTGAGGGAAGAAACCCAGGCAATGCAACTGGTTGCAGACATCATCTCTAAAAGTCTTTCCACTGTTTTCAGCTTTGCTGCTGAACTAAGCACGCTGAAGGGATGTTTTTGCTCTGATCAGGCTGCTGTACGTCCCTGCTGAACACCTTAACTCCTGCTACCTCCCTGCTTAAGGTCTGTAGCAGTTTTGAGGAAAACAGCTAGGAGCACTGATGTGAAACTTGCCTTTCTTTCCTCTTTAGGCAGTAATCCCTTAAAATTCCCTTGAGGAAAATAAAGTTGTCCAGTCTCTCACACTGGTTGCAGCCCATTCAATATTTATCACAGGCCTCTCTACCCTATCAATGGTCTCTCTGACTTGCTGAGAAAGACACAAAACTCACTGCAGCCTGACACAGCTGCTGAGCCGCAACAAGTCCTTACAACTCCAAAACCAGCTCCAGAATGCACCACCCTGACCATCCAGTGTCTCTGCTGGAAATCTCTCACCACTGCTCTAGGAAACCCGCTCTCAGTCCTGTTCAATCTGCCCTCAGTTCTCCCTGTTCTTCCTCCTCCATGTTCCTTTCTGCTACTGGTCTTATCTCATGATGCAGTGACTAGCCTTTCTACAAAATTGTATTACCATATGGTTTTTATGTACTCCATGGCACTGGGAAGTTGCAGGGAGCAATATATTGCATATATCCTTGAGCTCACTGGCCTCTGGAGACCCCATCAGTTAGCCAGGATGCAAAGACCATCCCACATCTTTTGAAAGCCTGACTCATACCTCAAGTATATTCCTAACACAGTTGGTGGAGGTACGTCATGGCCATAAGGACAGATGTATAGTTACTAGACGTTACATGCAGTTCTAACATAATGTCCTTTTTCCCATGCCACTTTTCTTCCTTCGTGCTGTTTGTACCCAGGTAGAATAAAGGGGGACGTGGAAGGAGTCAGCGAGTGGTACAAGAATACTCATAACTCATTTAAGAAATAAGGTATTCTCTGGTTTCAGTTTTATATATTCCCTATTGAGGTCAGCATCTCCTTTCTTTCATGCTTCAGGAGCAATGCTGAATGCTGATGAAGAAATTTTGGTCTGGTGCCAGTAAGTCATCTGAATGGAGTATAAATGAGCACAAAAGACCTAACCTGTCCTGGTACCTAAAGAGTAAAATATGATACCACCATTGGCATATTTTCCTGATGCTTAAGAATGTATGATGATCCCTAGTTCCAAGAAGAAGTACACCTGTGGTCATGACATATTTGGAAAAATTTGAAATTGTTAAGTCATTTATAATGCATTTTTTTAAAAAAATAAAATTATTAAACCAGCAAATGGATCACCAGTGCCCTCTTTTTTTTTTTTTTTTTCTGTAAAAAAGTGGTAACCTCAACATTCAAGAGCAAGTATTGTTATAAAAAGTGAGAACTTTTAGGTTCATTGCTGACTTTCTGGTTTATATCAAGAAAATGCTCCCCTCCAACTAAATACTTTGCAATGATTATATTATATTTCATTTGAAATTTTCTCTCGTTTTTAAGCAAAATATGAAACCATTATAATGTTAGTTTTCAAAAACTAAGTTATCAGAAGCTTGACACTATTTAACGTAAAGAAAAAAGTTGTCTGCTTTATTTTCAATCACAAGACATGTATAATGTGAAACACAGTGCAGTATTTGCTCTTGTACTAACCAGGGGAAAAAAGTTGTATTTCTCATTATCAGTTCTTCGTAAACTACAAATCCAAATACCAACAGGTATGACTCAGTGTTTTTCCTTCTGAAGCACAGGAGCTAAAGGCAGAAACTACCCACACAGGAACCTTAAAGGAGGATTTGTCATGAAAAACGATCTCATAAAATCAGGATTGTCTTATTCAGCAGACTAGTTCACCTTGTGTATTCAGACACACCTGCTCATTTTCTTATGAAAAATGGACTTCCAATCAGTATTCCCTGACAAGTATTGGCACAGCCCCTCAGGAATGAACTATCTATTCTTTCTGGAATCACATGAAACCTTTTTATTTTTCTATCAATACCCATGCTGCCAACTATAACTATTCCATAATTATAAGCTAGGCTGTAAAATTAAGAGACTGGCTTCTTCACATTAAAAAATAATAATAATAAAAATAAAATAAAAAAAAAAAAAAAAAGAGAGAGAGATTGAGATTTTA
>VZTM01005752.1:2662-19999 GCA_013400555.1 Jacana jacana | reverse complement strand
ATTTAAAATCCCTGCAGCTGCCCATGAGCATGCAAATTCTTGAGCTTGATTTACAGGAAAAGACAAATATTAATGGAACACCACTATAAATCTTTACAGTGGACCATGTTGTTGAAAATTCAAAGAGATAACAAACACAAATAAAGATGCTTAAAACCAGATTTTCAGATTTCAGTGCCTGCTTCTGGATAAGCTACTTCTTTCTTCTCTGTAACTGTGCTGCTCTGTCCTTAAGGCAAGTTGGGGAGGCAGTTTGAAAACATAAAAGAACACAAAACCCTGGTACTTCTGTCAACTGCTTTTGCATCAGTGCAAGCTAAAATACTGTAGACAAAGTCAACACAGAAGTAAATGGTCAAACCTTAAATTCCAGAGTTGAAACCAACTGTATTTTCTCCAAGAGTTGGTTTTCACCTCTTACTGACTATTGGTTTTGAGTGGCCTTAGTGTCTATTTTTGAAAGAGCACTGATGCTTCTCATCCCACATCCATTTGAAATGGTTGATAATGGCAGGTTGCATAGCTGTGCACTTGTGTTTGTGGGTTCATACATTCAACTAAGTGGCTTTTCATGGCTTCAAAAATTCTTCAGGGCTGTTTCTCTGGCTGTAGAGATACCTGTGCTAGATATATCTGGGCTATCTTATGTACCAGAAAGCAGAAAATCTTATATAGACCTCTGGGCAGTGACAAAGTGTTTAACAGCACACATGGGTGGAGCAGACAGCTGTCTACTGAGAAAACAGACCTTGTTGATTAAGGTGGCTACATCCAGTTTTTGGGATCCCCTTAGCAACTCCTAAGGCATGAGGTACCTTTATCCCTTCAACAGCATCATCTGCTGCCTCCTACAGCCAAGCAGTATCCTTTGCCCATTCCTTCCTCCCATTTTCCCAACAGCCCTAAGCTGGGAGGGACTGTACTGCCACCCACTGCTGACTCATATACCCTGTGGCAGCAACAGTGCAGCTTTGGTCAAGTAGCTTAATACAGGAGAAGGAATGTGGGGGTCCAGGCAATGTCTTTCACAAATCCTCTTCTCTGCCTATAATGGAAACAACATCCTACTCCTTGCCTTCACTGACTCTGGGATAGGGCAATAAATCCATACAAGTCATCCAGGTGTTCTGTTTGCTAAATCTCTTTAAGGAATGGCTTATTTTCCTTGTCCCACTATAAAGTTCCTATTACAGAGATGCTTTATATCCTAGAAGGTCAGGCCAAGAGACTTGGGTATTAAACTGGTCTCAGAAACCACTGACTTGCAATCTTTTTAATGAAGGTTATTTGTACCTGCTGAATGCAACATCCATGCTGAAAAATTTGTCAGATGAAACCTGGTCTGTTGACTCTTTAAAATGAATTTTCTTGAAGAGGGTGAGTAAGCAGAGGCACTTAAATTAGCACATCACTGAGCTAATATACTACGATTTTACCAAGGTAATTAAAGATGGAACAATGTAATTATCACATTAAGGTCATGATTAAGATCAAACCAATAAATCAACAATTTACACCAAAACAAACTCTTTTGTTCAAACATTTCATTGCAAAAGGGCATGAAGAACAATCTCTTTCTAGTTTGAGGCCTGAGCCCCACTTTCAGCAAGTGCCCTGACCTGACTGAGGAAAAGCACTTATGGACGCTTAGGCTCTACATCATGATTTGAAAATTTGTTCAGGTCTAATGTCCTTGCCAAGCAGTTTTAAACAAGCACCACAATATCTTGAGAGCATGTTAGAGAGATATTTCTGCCTCCTCTCCCTCCCTGACCTGATTCCTGACCTATTTCACTCCCTGACCTACCAGCTCTTTGTAGGTCAAAAGGGGGAGTGCTGGGGTGCTGTATGCTGGTGGATGAACCCTTTGATATTTCTGGCAAAGCAAAGAGAAATATCTTGTCCAGTCAGCAGAGCTACACTAAACTCAACTAGGCTATTGTAAAGGGCATTACTAATGAAAGAATGACCATACTCAACCTTCTTACACTATGATTAAATCAAAAGAGTTTCTCTCTCCCTTAACAACTCTTTTGTTGTCCTACCCTGACAGCTGGCTTGTCAGACATATACCCTCATATATGACTACTTTATGCTTTGGATAATATCTAGGAGGATCTCTCTTAAACAGCTCTCCCCTTCTCGCTGGGCGCACTGCAGCCCTCCTACTCAACCTCTTCGCTCTTCTTCCCTAAGGGGTCAAGATAGCTTTGGGCTACAGACTGCATTAATTTTATCCCCTCCTAATTCACAGGACAGTCTGTCCGTTCTTTTGAATTAAAGTGAACAAAGGTTCTTTTCCTAGAGTCAGAAGTACCTCTTCATTAAGCTACTTACCTTCTTCCGTAGTTGACTAGCAAAGCAATAATAATTCAACTCATCTGAATTAAAATATAATTTATTTCATTTACGTAAGTCATTAGCTTATTTCACTGTTAAGCATCTCCTCTACCCTGGATTTTATTCATATATCCTGCATCTTGCATCAAATATGTTTGTTAATGTAGAGACTGACATAGAATATATATAGCTGTATCAGATCTTACCAAGACACAATCCTGCTATAATGAGCCATGCCAAAGTGGCACTTTATGTCAGCCACTTTCTCCTAAGCATTCTGCATCACAAGCTAAGTCTTCCAGCTAATCTCCTCCAACCTATAACTCTGTTCAGTGTAAGGTGCTGTGTAGTGAATCACATCTTGTTTATCACTTCTTCCTTTAATTTCACTGCTCTTCAAGTCACTTAGGATACTTATTTTCTTCTTTCACATCACAACATAAAACCTCAAATCATACACAGGAGTTTTGGGTAGCACTGCTTTTTGATCCTGTAAAATCTACCACTAATTAGGTCACATTTGGACAAGTGAGCTGATACAAGGTGCCAGTCCCAGAAACACACACATTGCTCACACATTGCTTTGTCCCCTCAGCACCTAAGTAGCAGTGGGGCTCTATAACTCAGAATGTGACAACAAGTGATAGACTGTTGCAGCACAGAAAGACGTAGGTTCAGATGTCACAGGAAAATAAGCCCATGGGATGTGAGAAGAGTCTAGATGCCTGCCAGCTATTCAATCACCTAGACATCACAGACAATGAAGGTTTGGACTGCAGTGACACTCATCACTGAGAGCTTTCACTCCAGGACAGGTCTTTGATGTATCATTTACTTTCAGTTTTCCAAACAAATTATATTATGGCTTGGTTTATGAGTTACCACAGAACTAAATGCAAAACCTCACTGGACACTAAAGCTTTGTTTTATAAATTTTACTCTTCGCTTACCTGTGCAGCAATGACGTGTTTTTCACAGTATTACTGCATTACTTTCTTACTGGAGAGATAATAAGAAGCCTTGTAATCATTGCTCAGCTCTGCAGCACTGGTACCGCTGCACCACTGTTGTGCATGAGGGTACACATTGCTCCTAGGAACCACTTGAGCTACAAGTCAGTGCACCCATGACGCCTCACTGAAAATGGAAGGGATGAACTTTTGTACCTATTTTCTTGCATAAGAAGAAAGAGGGATTAGGATCCCCCTTCAGTGCATGTTGATAAACAGTGTTGGTATTCCTTGTCATTCTGGTCCCCTCCTCATAACTTGTGATTAATAAATGAGCTGTTCGAAAGTAGCTTAGAGAAGAAAGAATAGATTAGGTAAAACAAATGTGTGCTCAAGTCCATCATTTTATGTCTGGTAATGACTAGTCATAAGATACTCAGAGGGAAGCGAAGGAATACTACTACAGACAGGTGTGGCTAAATTTATCTTCTGTTAAAAAACCCTCCTTCTCATCTCAAATAATTGTTAAGCACATGGTCAAGCAACTCTTCCATGATTAATTCTGCACTGTCCATAAGCTTTTCCTTTTAATAACTAAAAAATCTGCTATTCCCCAGCATTTATTGCTGGTCTACAACAGCTTAAACTTTGGTGCAGATTAGAATGAACTCCTTATTCTTAAACTCACACATCATTTGTGATAACCTCCTGCACTCACAATGGAAGCCACTATCTCAGACTACTTATAATGTTAAGTCACTTTTTGAATGGTGAACTGTTTCACGAATAAATTATCACCCACAGAACGGCTAGTTGACATATATTGTCTATTACGCAGGCTTTGCCGTCTGTTACAAATATGATGCAAATTATTAACACTCCCAACTTTTAGATAGAAAATGAAGAATTAATCTGATGAATGTCAGGTTTGATTCATGTCACGATGCTCTCAGTGTCATGATCTATCATGAAAGATTGAATAGAGGCATTCCATGAATCAGATTCTTTTTAGTCAGTGAGTATGATGTAAATTCTTTCACTGAATAAATTTACTCCACCTGGGTTACAGTGGCTTTCTACGATGAGACCTATGCATTTGGTCATGGCTGCATGTCCTGTTTCTGATCATTTCACAACCAGCTACAGCTGTGTAGCTACCAGACAAAGCAAACACTATGCACCTCCCATTGACTACAGAAATAACCACACGTTTCAGCAAATCAAACACAAGGCTACAGATATTAACCCTGCAAGTCTCCAGCAGAAATATTTTTTAATCTAAGGTGGGACAGGCTCGTAAATAATTTAGAGGGAGTTATGACTTTATATTAACTGAGTAATATATCTTGGAGAAAGGACTAGAATCAGTGGTGTGGGCTATTCCCCTCTGAGATCTGTAATAAATTTCTTACATTATAATCTGTTGTGAAAAATATTCCAGTTGTCATGCTCCATACACTGGAGGCATTCTAAATGCCCTGCCACTGAGTCCCCATTGGATGATAACACTGTTCAAATTTCTCATCATTTCACTCTTTCACTCCATAGCTGCATGCTCGTTACAGCTCACTGCTATAAAAATGATTTTTAATGGAAAAGATCTGAGAAAAACTTTATGCTTCCATGGCAAAATTTTTATCAGGCTGAATACTGGAGCATTACTGACGTAGGTTTGGACAGGTAGCTAAGAGCTGAGGAATTGCTTTGGGAGGAGGGTGTGGAAGAAGCTTTTATTACTATCCTTATATCTTTGAAATGAAATGCCATCAGAGCAGAGGGAGGATCTTGGATGCTGCTGTCAGAGAATGGTATGATCCCTTGTGTCTTATCACTACAGTCACACTATCAGGAAGAAGTCACTTTTTTTCTCCAGAAGTTTACCACACACCCAAATTTCATGCCCCTTTACCACAAAAATACATAAATGTCTCCCAGTCTTGTAGTCATCCTCAGGTGATGTGTGCAAAGTGGGAAGTGGGCAGAGACTGAAGACTCATGAACACATGGGCCCAACTATCCACTCTCCTCCTGCTGTCTGTGGAATTTGGGCCCACTGTACCTCCTTGTCATCAGCAACCCGAGGTACCAATGCAGAGCTATATCCCATGCTGTAACTATGCAAACTGAAGACATGTTTGAAGCCAAACAGCACAAATTGTCCTAATTACTGAAAGCCATGGTTGCAACCTCATCTTTGTCCTTCCTTCCCACTGCAGATTGCTGTTGCACACTCCTTTCCACTGACAGAGCTGTTTCAGAGCATCGAATAAGAGACAACGTAAAAAAAAAAAAAAAGAAGGTTAAAACCACCATAGGTCATTTTTGCAGCAATAGGATTGTGGTTGTCTAAGCTGCTGTGACACTAGGAGCTGCCCTGTGCTCCAAGGAGAGCACAGAGGCAATTACCTGAAGCTAAGCTGCCTGGCCAGGCCAGGTTAGATGCCTTTGCATTTTTCTGCAGTGGGCAGATTGTTCAGGAAGGTGCAGTTCATCAGCTTGGCAACACAGAACAATCAAAGAAGTGTTCATCTGTTTCCCTATCACCACCACCCTTGGGGTGCATGCTCAGGGGCTTTAGCCCCTCCAACACCCACTGCTCCAAACTCTTTGCTCAGAGCAGGCATGCAGGCCCACCCTTCCTGCTCAGAGCTCAAGAAAGATTGTCCAGGTACTGAACAATTCTGTGGAGCACCTTCCCAAGAGGAGAAAATAAAACTGCTCTATTAACTGTATCTTACCGTTTCTACTGTCTTAGTAACCAGCAGCATGTCATAGCAGGCAAGTTTTATCCAATACAAAATTAGTAACAAACCTCAAGTAACAAACCTCAGAGAGCTAAGCACATTAGTAATCAAAGTCTGACCTAGATGTTCTGACTAGGTCCTGCTGACTTCCGAGAAGCAGGATTTTTATTTAGTTTCAATCGGGAAAAATTTAGTGCTGAACTCTTACATAGAGACTAAATATGTTAGGTCTGGATTTATGGAAGTATTTAAGGGCTTAAAGATGTAGATACAGACAGTAGCAGAATTTTGAAAAATGCCTAAGTACCTAATAGTATGAAAATCCTCTGAAAATCTGACTAGCTAGATATCTGTATCTTGAAGTGCTTTAACGCTGAATTGACCAAAATTCAGAGTCCCCCAACACTCTTACAAATACTGCTGAAAACCTGGCCTTAAGGAGCCAATAGCTTTTAAAAAGACTTAGTGAGTTTGGCTCACACTCTTAGAAGGATTTACATGCCTATAAGACATGTAGATTCTTTCCTGTCTTAAATTTGGCCCTTGGTATACAAATTGATGCCTCTCTGCTTTTTTTATGGTGGAGCTTTTCTGCAGGTAATATTGTGTGATATGAAAATTCCAATGCTACTTTGTTGGTATCTCCAAGCTGGAAAAAAAAATAAAAAAGATAAATACTTAGGAGAGCTTTTTGATAAAACCAGATCAAGCGTCATTGAAATTATGTGCTTAATGAAAAGTACTACACTGAGGCAGCATACTGTATAGAGGCCTCTTAGTGTTCCCTAAATATATGTTGACCTAGTAGAAATCACCATCTATTGAAATAAATGTTAATTAAAATTTATAAGCAGAATTTACGACTGTGAGCTGTCCCTCAAGGGGCTCCTCAGCTGTATGGAAAGTATCATTTACTAGGAAAAATACTTCAGAAACTTCAGCTAAGAAATAAAGAGCGTACAACCCCATCCCTTAATTCAGAATACAGCCTTTTGGTCTAGAGGTTTCTAATGTGTCTTTTAAGACTTGCAAAGACTCATGTTTTGCACTTTGATTGACTCAGCTTTGCAAGATAAGGGTAACACATGGCTATTTCATTCACTCTGTTCAAATGTTCAAGTGGCAAGAGGACAGTCATTTATCTAAAAAAATTACTTGATTAATCTTAACAGCTTCCCAAAAAAACACTTAAGAAAATCATTATTTCCCTCTTGCCTCATGAGTGATGGCATAAGCCTGTTTACTCACTTGCCATACTGTGGATTCCAGCAATGTAATGATGTTGCCAGTTATTAGAGGCACTTCTCTATCAGTAGTCAAGCATTCTTATTCAGTAGCTACAGTAAATGTGGGTATGTTACTGAATTAAAAGAGATTAAGAATGAAATAATGAACTGCAGACTGCCTTCTGAAAGAGCTAGGCACTGAAAATTTAAGGCTGGCTCTTCCTTCTTATAGTAGCATTAACAGCTAGGACAACAATGCACCATTTGCCTTGGTTAGAATAAAGAACTGCTCACTGGAATGGCAGTGGTAAAATCAGAAGAGATGTAAAGGTATCTGATCATATCTGAAAGGCCTTTGCTTCATGCTAGTCTTGTTACAGGTACTCACTGGATGTCAAGCCTCTGCTGTTGAGTTAGTGGTGTAAAGTTTTATGGATACAAGCATACCAGTCAGGCAGTGGCCACTTGGACACCTGTCACCAGGACCCCAAAGTGGTGAAACCACAAGGCCCTGATTTATTTTCCTGACAAGCTGTGTCACAACAGTTGCTTTATGCTGCCGGCATTTCTGTCATCAGCAGGCCTATCTGAAAAACAAGAACTGTATTTCATCACAAACACTGAAGCTTTGACATTTGGTTCTGTTCCACAAACAGGAGGACACCAAGAACTTCCATGGAAAAAACTGTAAAGAACATGCAAACTGAACATACTTATACTTCCAAAACAGCCAAGAGCAATTACCTGGGATGTGAGAGACAAAAAAAAGCCCCCACAGGACTACAAATGCAGCTGAATACCTACAAGCTACTGAATCAGTCATTTTCTCCCTTTTAAGTATTCATTGTGTCCATGAAGAGGTAACCCAGCAAGAGAGATTGCAATAAAGTTAAAAAATAATTTAAGTCCCTCTTCCAAATTACTTTAGGAAGACCTTTATGGCTGGCAACTGTGGGCAAGAATGCTAGATAATAAGCTGTGCAGAGGGGCCGGCGTTCTCATCCTATCTGTAGCCAGAAATATCATACTGAGACTGAAAGTAAACCTGGTTTTGAAAAAAATTTGATGTACAGCCTCATCAACCCCATGGATTTTAGAGAGGATTTTCTTTCGTTCTCAACACCAACTGGAACCATTATGGATATGGATATGGTAGTGTCACTGGATAGACTGAACGGAGGTCAGGAAGAGAAACCAAGGCTAGCAAAAATATCAGTGGCAATATAAAAAGCAAGAGAACAGCAATTTAAGGGAATTTATGTTTTCATTTATTATTGTAGTACCTTTCTCCACTCAGAGGGAGATTGAAAATACATGACATGCTCAAGTGAAATACTGAGTGGATGAGGTTTTTGTGTTGTGAATATAAAAAACATGCCTGCTTTAAAGTACTCTGGGAGAATGAAAGCTTTAGATGGAATTCTGTGTTTCCATTTTCACATGAAGATGCTGCTGCAATAGCAACGGGAGCTACACATTGGATATCAGAGAAGACAGTTCTAGGATAATTTACTTTAAATCACTTTGTCCCACTTCTCACCGATAAACCTACATCCATTCTACTACTGGCTGAGAAGTAAGTTAACCCCATTAGAGAGTTCTGTACTGCTAGGTTTAAGCTACAAAGCACCAAGCTGCAGAACTCATGTCTTAATTCACAGATGGATCAAAAACTGCTTAAAAGAATGGAAGTAACTACATAAATTTATACCTAACATTCTACTCAGGATGCCATCTCTGACATAGCCAATACTGAAGCTTAGGAATGTAGATAAGAGCACTGATTGTGTTTAAGAGAGGTATTTCTCCCAATAATAGCCATGCACAGTTTAAAAATCTCCTCAGTGGGAGGCTACATAGGGACCATAATATTTACAGTCACAGATGGACAACAAACTTCTCTCATGCCAACTCCAGAGCATCCTGAAGCACCAAGCTGTATGCACAGTTCAATTATACCTGGGGTAGAAAAGCCTTCATTTTATTGCATTTAACCTGGTGCCTGACCACTTGGCAAGAAGTCTCAAACTAAAGATTCCCATTCATCCTCTTCACACTTAATTTCAAAGTCACCTGTAACCTCTGTCATTTCTCTCCCTAGCTAGGAGTCCTAGTCAAATTAGTCCTAGTCTCTTTCTGGAATTTCAGCATAGTATGGAGCTTTTCACCACCTGGTCAGACAGGCTAATACACTAATAGAGGTTATTTGCATGTGTTTCACAGGCTAAAGTCCACCTCGCAAAAATACCGGTCTTACTGCTGAAAAGTGAAAAGGCTGACTGGTGTGAAGAGGTGACCTCTGCAGACCTCTAACTATGGGCCACCTCCTTTGTGACTGAGAAAGGAGTTTGAGGCAGCAGGGCATGGTGTGAAGGGAGAAAAGATCTCACACTGATTTCCCACTGCTTCTGTATTGTTTTGGCTCACACCCCTAAAAATGTGTTCTCCCTCCTCCTTTAATGGTTGGCTGACTCAAGTCTCTTATGACTGTTTCTGCTTCAGAATAAAAACCCCTGCCCTTTCATGGCTCACAAATGCCCAGAAACCCCTCAGTTCAAATCCTGCTGTTGACCTAAGCAAGGCATGTTATCATAAGCTGTCTAAAACAGGTTGAATTTGATGGCCCTCCAAGCCCTCTGCAAAAGCCAGTTGCTGGGCAGGTTGACAGGTTTCCAGAGATAATGGCTTAATGCAATGACAATTTGTGCATAGCTAAGTCTGACCAACTTCATTTGCTTCTGTTGAATACCCACTTTCTGGAGTTGAGGAGTGTATTATGCTCTTTGAAGGTCTAGTACATGTCAACATGCCACGAACTCCTGGGTTGGCATTGTACTGTGATATGAAAGGGAGCAGTACAGAAACAATTAACGCAGGCTTACAAATGCTGTCTGTAATGCTCTCAGGAGAAATTAGCCCATACTGAGGTCTGAGCTGCTGTGATATGACAGCTACTGAGACCCCAAAAAGACACTATTTGGTGGATCTGTGCCCTTCTGTCACAAGCTGTTATGTGTGAAAATCACAGGAAAGAGTAACAATCTCTGAAGCACCAATCATTAGCAAAAAAGAACTACAGACTTCTTAGTTTATGTCCAATAACCCTGGCAACCATGTTTACAGGGGTAGATCTTAAACCTCTGCTGTTTTCATGGGAACTCTTGTGCCAGTATATATGAAGTCTCACAAAGCTTTTAACTTAAACTTTCCAGACAACTTTAAAACACTTCCTCTCTCTAATCCTCCACCTCCCCAAAAAGTCTTCTTAAAAGTTTATTTGCTTAATACACATGCCTATTCTTTAAACACATCATAGTTTAACACACATAGCCTCGCTAAGTTATCTAAATAAATGTAGAGAGAGCTAGGCTGGGAAGTAAGGTGGGGAGGTGGGTTTGCAATAGGCTGGCAACATTTGTGCACCACCTCTGAGGCATACAGGTTTTACTGACTAGGAAATAAAGATCTGGTTTCTCAGCCCTGATGCACAGACAGCTGTGACCACTGTCAAGAGATAGGAAAACAGTAGGAAAAACAAATAAGAAAAAACTTACCTGGCCTCAGGGCTGGAGAGAAAACTGTTACTCAGAACCACTTTGTTTATAAACCCAGAACACCCAGGAAGAGTCAATGGTCTTTTTCTTCCTACTCAAAATGTGGGTTGTATTCCATGGGAGGAACAAGCAGAAAACAGAGGGCTATAGCATAGATTAACTCTCACCTACCCCACACTGCAGTGGAAGGTTGCTTTCCTAGATTTCCATTTAAGAAAGCACCCGCAGGGACCAACAGAGCTTACTGTCTTATTGTGACCTTAAGGTGCTATGGCTGATTTAACAGAATGAAAGACAAAATGATATGACTAACTGTGTGCAGCAGATCAGTAGGAGAGCTGAGACCACCGTCTCCCAGTCCTCTCCTAGCAACAAACCACTGGCACTCTCAGCCGCTTTTCTCCCTTCTCATGTTATTGTGAAAAACAAGCTGTAAAGTCCTCGCACTTTTTTATATTCATCTGTACTTAGATATCTTTGCAACCAGCACCTCTTTGCATACCTAACCACAATATGTTGCACTGAAGAAGGTATGGCTGAAGTTTTTTGTGAGATGAATTAAAATCCACCCTTGTACTCCTCTCAGATAACATGGGTTGGAAAGAAAAATTTTTATATACTAACGTGCTTGTTCTTATAAATCTGCACAGACTTCCCTTTCCTTGGTAAACAAGCTGTGTTATTGTCAGCATGGGACATGCATATACTAGTTTTATAGCTTTGGTGATTTACTTCAAAATCTTTTATTATTAGAGTATCACTGAAAGGTACAATGGTTAATATTTGCATTTGATATGGTTGCTTTGTCTAAATTAAGGAACAGCTTGCTGATATAATTTCAAATTCTGCAAGGGAAACTTCACACTACTCTAAATACTTCTCCAGCTATTATGAAAATACATATAATTCACACATTATACACATAATAACCAGACATCTGGTAAAAAAAAATTATCAGCTAGTGTCAACTTGAGAAAGCCATCAAAATTAAGACTAGATTTCTAATATAGTTAAAGACATGGTATCACTTATAGTAAAGCTCAGTGAAATCACATGTGCAATTCTTCAAATTAGTCATTTTAGAAATACTGTAAAGGAAGCTTCTTTGTGGGAGTGAGATAAGTCACAGTCAAGTTCAGCTGGAGAGGGTAGCCTGAACTGCCACTCCACTGGTTAGAAATCTCAATACAGCTGTAAACTTGGGCAGATCCTACCCTGTGCTGTCCAGAAAAAGGTCTACCACATGCTCTCATCTTTTCAGAACACCCTGCACAGTAGATCTATTCCCCGGCAAGCAGCAGAAGAAATTCTATCCCCATCGTCAAGCTTTGACCCTAGAATGAACTTTCCTTACCTGTACCAAGCCCTCCATCACCAGAATCTGGCTGGGAATGAGGTTTTAATGATGTCTGAGCCCCTCTGTATGACAAATTGTCTTTCAAGGTTACATCAAAAATGCCATTGTCAGTTCTGTGAAATACACTCCTTAAATTACATGACAAACCCAGCCAGCATGAAAGGGAGATGGTCAATATGTATATATACATTTCAATTCAAACCTACTGCTTTTTAAAGCAGTTATCTTGATCCCATGGGAAAGAGAAGAACCTGAGACTATAAACATCCGTTTGCCTTGTATGACTATTTATAGGGAAAAAGAAAAAAAAACAACAAACAACAAAAGAATGATCAAATTAATTCCATATTTGGGTGGCTAGACAGTGTACATATAAAAGCCTTTATTCTAGATCCTTTAGTTCCATGGATGACATACATTCTTATACTGTAATTAGACTTGAATTGCACCTCCTATTTGCCTGACTATTCACTCAAATAAAACAAGCATTTGCCGTGGTTGCATTCACATTCTTTTTCTGCTCCCTCTCTATGGATACTTCTAGCAAGTGAAATTTCTGGCAGGGATGTTATGGAAGCAGCAAGTTTTAATTTAACATCTGAGAATATAGACAGAAAGTGTATTTTAAAACTCATAAACAAAACTATACATAGTAGAAACTTGCTTTAAAGAATTACTCTCATTATATTCCAGACTCAGTGAAGGGCTAAGGAACACATTTACCTTTAAGCATTTTCTGAAGTCCCTTTGAAATCTCTATTTTAATATGTTCCTGCTGGAATGTCCATCCTGATAGAGAAACAATAGCTTGTTATAAATTATGTGTCTAATAAAAATGAATCAGCACAACTTGCATTTTGATTGCCAATTACTTGCAATCAGCTGCTCAGAAAAACTTGCTGATCAAGAAAATACTCTTCGAAATATTAATTAAAAATATCTATGAACTGCTTCAAGTGCATACAGGAAAGAATATCTGTGAACAAGTTCAATTTAATATAGGAAATAAAATATAAATTTTTTTCCAAATAAGCCATAAGATGAAACTTCAGGTATTACTTTAATGTCTTTACTAGAAATACAAACTAAAAATTCAGTTTGCTGTTCACATTACTAACAGTGTAATTAATACCAATGGTTACTTTTGGAATATGTTAGAATAAAATGTTATATTTAAATGCATTTATATTCACCATCAAGAAACTTCATTAAGTCTTAGTTACAACTACTACTCAAAATTTAAGTTCGACAGAATGTATCATAAACACCAAAGGAAAAATTAAGCCTATAAAAAGCATGGCAAGTAATAGGAAAGAAAAGCAAGATAAATATTCAAATCCATTCCCATTTCATGCGTGATTCTGAATAACTATGAAAGTGGAAAGTACGAAAAATGCTAAAACGGCCATTAAAATGAAACTCTGACCCTAAAATCTGGCCCTCAACCAAGCTTAAAGAATATGCTAACTCAGCATCTTTGTTATTAGAGGGTATTTAAAAGGTTCAAAGACAGAAACATTCAAGTTCCAGTGAAATCTGAGAGGCTTTGCAAACCTTATTCTCATTCGGGTCCTGAAATCTTCCCCTGCTTCTTGAGAAGCTGCATAAAATATTAAATAAAAATTAAAAGTTACATTACCCGGTTGTTCCTGATACCTTATTTTTGCAACACATTTTTGAAGGAATTGGAAATCTTTAAGGGAAAATTCCTATTCTAATAGAATTGTTTCAAGCGTTTGCTGAAGGGTAAGAAAGTGGAAAATATTTTGACTTGAGGAAATAGTACATCTTGATGGGCCTTCTGAAATCCAAAATATTAGGTCTTTTTTTCATGGAAAATAAGTACCCTTCCAGTGTGCCCAGGTGGCCAAGAAGGCCAACAGCATCCTGGCCTGTATCAGGAACAGCGTGGTGAGTAGAACTCGGGAGGTAATCTTCGCCCCATACTTGGCACTGGTGAGGCCCCACCTCAAGTACTGTGTCCAGTTTTGGGCCCCCTATCACAAAAAAGACATTGAGGTGCTGGAGTGGGTCCAGAGAAAGGCAATGAATCTGGTGAGGGGTCTGGAGAATAAGTCTGAAGAAGAAAGACTGAGGGAGCTGGGGTTGTTCAGGCTAGAGAAAGGGAGGCTGAGGGAAGACCTAACCACTCTCTACAACTGCCTGAAAGGAGGCTGTAGAGAGGCGAGGGTCAGTCTCTTCTTCTACATCACAGGTGACAGGACAAGAGGAAATGGCCTCAAGCTGCATCAAGGGAGGTTCAGATTGGATATTATGAAAAATTTTTACACTGAAAGGGTTATTAAGCATTGGAATGGTCTGCCCAGGGAGTTGATGAGGCACCATCCCTGGAGGTGGTGAAAAGACGGGTAGACATAGTGCTTAGTGTCATGGCTTAGTGATGGTTTTTATCAGTTAGGTTGGTGGTTGGACTAGGTCCCTTCCAACCCAGACAATTCTATTGTTCTGTCATCTACTTCAAACATAAGTAAACCGCTACAAGAAGTAAGTTTAATTTCAGTGGCATCTCATCTCAAAGTCACACTATCAGTTAGACTTCAGCCTGGGTTCCCTGTCTTCTGGAAAATCTATTGATTGAGCAACACTTAAGAAATCTCTAACATCCAACTTCAAAAATTTTAGCTGCCCTTAATAATTTATCTCCTTTCTCTCAAACTTACTAACAGAGTCCAACCCATCATGTAACACACCATTGACAAGCAGAGAGGAATACTTAAGTATATCATAGAATCATAGAATTGTCTATGTTAGAATAGACCTTTCAGATCATTGAGTAGAATCAACCTAATATTGACAGAAACGAACACTAAACCATGTCACTAAGCACCACATCTATCCATCTTCTAAATACCTTCAAGATGGCGACTCTACCGCTTCCCTAGGCAACCTGTTCCAATCCTTGATAACCCTTTCAGTGTAGAGTTTTTTCCTGGTATCCAATCTAAACATCCCATGGCTGTAGTTTTATGTGGTTTATTTCACTGTTTTAGAAAGTATTCATCAAAAAAATGCATATGAGGGGATATATTCAGATGTCCCTTACCCAGTCACACAGGAAAACAAGCACAGGTGTAGATGGGAGCATGAATAAAGGCAACCAAAAAAGGCTTTATTGTTGATTCCAAATCTTGCCATTGTATACTAAATGTAGCAGGTCATGGCACTTACAGTCTCTCCTCATGCTGAAATCACAGTCAAATTCAAGGCACAATTTACCACAATTTTGCAAGACAAAAAAGACTTGCACTGCTCCTCCTACTGACTTTCCTGTTGTTGTCTTACAGTTTGGTACCATTTATCCTTGAATAATTTCCTTCATAAGAGCAAAATATCATTTGTATTAATCAGGTGACAAAATCTTTAACTTCTTTTAAGAAGGAGAATGAATTTAGGAAAAAAGGGAATTTGATAACGGCTGTAGTAGTCATAGGAACACATACCTAATTTATACAGTGCTGCTAGTATGCCATCTAAAATTGCTATAATTCCAATTAAACCCATTCAAGTAATGAAAAGGACTACTCTACTGTGTCTGAATATTAATTTCATGGTCTGTTTTACATATCAGAAAGTAAAAACATATTCCTAACTCATATAGTAATTTTACAACAATTACTAGCAAAACTTTCCAATGTCCTATGACCAGATTTATAAGCACTGGACAGCACCTTGGGACAAATATCACAGAGAGATTAAATCTGTATGAAGGTACTTAGATATCTGGAGGAGACAGAGCTTTTAGTCACATTAAATAGCCCCACAAGACCCAGAACTATCTACAAAAATTAAGCCCTGTAAGTATTTCTAAATTGGAAATCCATAAAATCATGTAACAGCTTTGAAAACCTTGGTCATTTGAAATCCTTTAGAAAATATAGAATAATTAATTAAAAAAAAAAATCTTACTTCAAGTTTTACACAGAATTCTCTTTTTCTAAAAGGATGTTAGATGATGTTAGACAATCTCAGTTCAAAACAAGAAACACCATTCACATTGGGAATCAGTTTTGGAGAAGAGCTAACTTGTGTGGTTTTGAAACACAGTATAATGACAGTGGAAATTCACTAAATTATATATTAAACCAATATTTATTTCTGCTTTTTAACCAACTCCAGAATGCATAGTATGTATAACACATTACTCTTGATGCCTCACAGCCTGGTGTGCATGCTCAGCTTCAAGCAAGCAACTCCCACACCTACCATCACAATTGAGTCATGCATAAGCCTGTGCAGGATGGAGTTCAATATCACCAAGGACACAGAAGGACTCAAAGACGAACGGCAGGAGGAGTGACAAGTAACTCTGCAAGTAGCTAATAACTCCAACTGCTCTATATCACATTCAGCTCAAGTAGGAACGCAAGCAGCTGATATTTGTATTAGCAGTACTCACATACTTAAAGCCTTTGCACCTCTTTTTCCAACTCATTAGCTCTTTGGTAAGTCATATGCAAGTAATACTTCACTTTCTCAGTTCCTTATCCCTAATGCTACCTGTAGGAGGCCATTTCTCCTTCTTTCTAGCTAGCAGTAGAGACAGCTATTCTCAAGAAAGCTTTAGACTTACTCAATGGAATATATCACAGCAGTAAAATGTGACATCCACCAAACAAGTGGAGAAAGAAGGAATAGGAGTTAGTTATGCAAAAAAGTTAGGGATCTCATCACCTGCATCTCATGTGTAAGATAGAAGCTGTCCTTTTGACTCTGCTTAGACAGTTCAAGTTCCAGTTGTTTCACAGGAAAGCAAGGTGATTTGAGGGCCAGGGCTGACATGCTGCTTGCCGTTAGGCGCCTTAAGGGAAATTAAGTCACACAGACTGGAGAGAGGCACAGGTATGCATGTTCCTCATTGCTTAAGAATTAAATCTGATCGTCCTGGATTGCTACTTTCACTTGGTGATAAAAAGAGTAATTCCCAGATATAGAAATACTTTTGGTCATGATTGGAAATAAAGCAGCAAAGATCAGCAACTTGGAATTTTAGTGCTTCAAAAGATGTACTTTGCACTTCACAGACTGCTATTGAAAAGAAACAAAGGCAGGGAAAAAACTTGCCCAAGCATACCAGACCGTAAAGAAAGACTCTGTACAGGTCCAGCTCTAGATGCAAGGAAATCAAGGAGCAAAGAGTGAAAATGA
>VZTM01005749.1:150781-168940 GCA_013400555.1 Jacana jacana | reverse complement strand
AAATCCAAAGTGGAGAATACTACAAGTTGCTTAAACCAGATCTTTAAGAAAACATTAATTCCCTGAAGTTGTTCAGGTGCACTCCTAGAGAAGTGCTTTAAAATCCTGTTGAAGCTAACAGTTTTATCCCTATTATATTCTCCAGTAGTTTCTTTATAAGCTAATATATTTTTATGAGTATCACTTAGGAATAATTAAAATACAAAAAAAAAAAAAAAAAAAAAAAACACTCTCATTTTCGCATCAGTTATTATAGTCTTACTCAGAAGTTTAACAGCTTTGGAAGATGTTCTTCCAAGCCCAGGTGTACTTTTATCATTTTAGTGTCTCCTTCGCCAGTCGAGCTCTAAGCTGGGTCCAAATTCCACAGAGCAGAGTAAATTGGACATTTGTCTGGGAATGACAGGTTTTGTTTGTTTTGTTGTGGTTCAAAGCCTTCTGGATTCTTATTAAAAAAGAAAACAGCCACTCGCTATTTTGTAAGAGCTCCAAATCCTTTTTGCCTATCATGTGTGTTAGAAAGCCACCTGTACACAGATTCATGGCACACGTGATGAATGTATTCTGCAAAATACTCTGGGATTTAAGAGAAAGAACCAACATTTGACCACTTGTTGAGGATGTAAAATCTGTTGATTTAAATGGATCTATTACTGTCTTCCTTTTGATGTTTTGTTTCTTTAAAAACAAAAAATCCAATCCCAGGTAAGGTTTCTAAACAGTGCAGGAAACCCTCAGTTTTTCAGTGACTGCAGAGATGTTTCCTGGCATGGTGGAGGAGGGTCATGATCACACCCAGGCTGATGTGGGCACTTAGGAGTTGTCTGTCATCATTGCTGTCCAGTTGTCCTGCTTGTCCCAAACTAGATGCATAATGTTTAGACAGCTACATCTGGGCTCCAGGAGTTCTGGTCTACAAACCAGGTGCTGTAATTTATCCTGCCACTAAAACCAACCCTGGTTAAAACCTTATGTTTCAAAGGTCCATCATGATTTTAAGAATTCCAAACCCACCTCAATTTGCAGAGTAGGTTCAGTAACATATTTCTAAACCACCCTATCTTTTTAGAAAAGGAAGTCCACATTTCAAATCACCTAGAATGCCAGTTCAGCTCCCTCAAAATCTGTGGAAGGTTTATGCCTAAACTAAACTTCATACTTTGAACCAAAATGGTCGATATGATATTAAAAAGTAAAACAAATTACGACGTCTGTTCAAACATCTTGGAAATAACAGTCTGGTTTGATGCAAAGTCACAGATACATGTGCAGATTTGGCATTGCTCTGTGAATTGGGATGCGATTTTCTTACCGATTTGAGCCACCAAATGTGCGTTAAGATCTCAAGAAGCCCTTTGTGTGCCTTAGTTTCCTTATGTGTAAACTCATGAAAAGACTCATCATTCATCTTTGTGTTACATTCGGACATCTATTTATGGTAAAGATGTTTATATATGGTGAGGGACTATTACCTTTTCTTTACCTCTGCTTTCCTCAGAGAAATCTGATGGTTTTCATGCTGCCAACTTTTAACAAAACACTACAAAAATAATGAGAAGAGAAAGAGTGAGAAAAGTTATGGGTTTTGGCTTTTTTTTTTTCTTTTTTTTTTTAGGAGGAAAAAAAAAACAACAAAAAAAGGATTGAGAAGTTCCAAAAGCTTCAAACCCTTCAAGTGTCTTTTCTGACTGGGGTCACTATTGATACAATGAAGCAGAAAATTCATCCTGGTAAATATGGCCTGCGAGCCAAGCTGTAGTAACACACCCATACATGTACATCAATTAAATGTACACATTTCTGTGAAAGATAAACGCCTCCCTTCCCAAGGACACCGGCCAGGCCACGTGTGTGCGTGTGCGTGTGTTTTTTGAAGGCTGACCAGGCACCTCCACCATTTCCTTGTCTTGAGGCCTATCCACAGACCACTGCACCGGCCCCCCTGTCTGAAATGTTATTATTCTGTCGTGAGCCCTTCTTCGGTCAGGATGTTACTTCATTTCCACCTTTTGTCTCAGGTTGAATGTGAATGATGCTCTTTCAGCAATATACAGTCGCCCAAGCTCCCCGTTGCAGCCTTACATAAATATACAACACCCGTCTCAGCCTATAACTCACTTCAGGCCTGGAAAAATAGTGACTTCCTTTATTGGCCAGATTCTTTCGCAATTCCCAACAGCTGTATGTTTTCACCTCCGAGGATCCTTATCTTCAAGTTTCCATTTGTCTCAGCACTATTCCAGTGGATTGCCAATAAAAATGATTCCCATTTTTATAACCCCTGAGAATGCAGGGAGCAGGCTTTCCAGAAAACCTATTTTTTAAGCAGGAAAAAAAAAAAAAAAGCTCCCCACAACTTACCAGAAGGCAAGATTTAGCCTTCACAGAAATATTTGAAAGTGTGAAACTTCCCGAGCAATCATCGCGACTCTGCAGACATGGGAACGGAGACTTCCAGCAATCTCTTACGCCGTTCAATCAAGGACTCTTAATTTTCCATTTGAGCAAGAGGAACGGCTGCAAATGGAACATTTATTAACACATGCGCCTCACACACACAAAGAGAGCTATATTTACAAAGAATTAAACTTGAGAGCATGAAATAGCCTTGTAACCATATGACAAAGATATACTTAAAGAGATGTAAACACTAGGTGCAGGGAAATTTGCCAGGTTAGAGTCAGCTGTATCACTCTGTTTTATTACTATACAACTGTTTACTGAGAAAAGACAGATGATTGCTGATATACTCTGTGTGTTATCATAAGGACTTGCTTGGGAGCTCTTTGTGACTGACAATTGCTACAGCCCTATGCAAAAACCTGGCCTGGGGAGTTGTTTTTCTTTTAATTCTTCTCTGTCCATCATTGCAAAACATTAACAATTCTTTTAGAATAACGAACTGGCAAAGCATCCTGAGTGTTTTGTGTCACTCCCATGAGACAGTCACTAAAGAAGTTTAAATCATTCTTTCTTTTTCTTACAGGGTTATTGCTTTTGGTTCTTCCAAGGATAATTTTTTTTAAAGCTTCTCCCTTGTCTGGGGTATGTAACTCCCAGATTCATGCAACCCTCCCCTACTCAAGTCTTGGAGAATCATAGAATCATAGAATGGTCCAGGCTGGAAGGGACCTCTAGGGTCATCTAGTCCGACCTCCCCCCAGTCAGCAGGGACACCCCCAACTAGACCAGGTTGACAAGAGCCACACTGGGAAATATCTTTACACTGGAATATCTAAACACTGGAAACACTGTGAAATATCTTTACAATAGTTCTCGGCTCCAATTCTGCTGCTAACAGTTCCTAGCAGTGGCTCCCAAGGGGAGGTGGTGTTCCTGTGTCTTCCTGGAAGTATGCAGAGCTCCCATCAAGTTGGCCTAAAATGGGTTTAAAGGAACCCAAAAGAGAAGTCAATGCAGCACATGTGCCTCTCTCATCGGCTTTATCTCCATGACAAATAACCCAAGAGTTCCAGGTAACAGAGAGAGCAGGTTTAGAGCATATTATGCTTTCTTTATCCTTAGTGGAGTCACAGTAACAGAGCTGCATTGAGAGGCAGCCTTCAGTAGTGCTCTTTGCTGTTTACAGGAGCAGGTCCCTGAACTGGGGCTGCAGAGCAGAAGGTGAGGAGGGAAGAGCTATGCAGTCAGGTGGAGCCATCTCCCCTCCATCTCCACTGCTGCACGTCAGGGAATTCAAGACCCAGTTCATACCACTTCATTTCAGATACCTGAAGCACTTAAGTTATGAACCAAATCACTCCAGGCTTCCTCTGTAGTCAACGGAGAAATCGAGAGAGATGTTCTGAAGGGCCGAATCATCCCTCAGATCATCCCTCAGGGTCTCTTCTAGCTGGGATGAACCCAGACCCTGCTATCTACTCTCACTGAACCAGAAATCTACCATCACCTCCCCCTCTTTACCATCTCCCCTGGCTTGTGACAAAAATTTTGGCCTGTTCTGAGGTTCAAATATTTTGCTGTGTCTCGCCTGGGGACAGGAGGGGAAGGGTTCTTTCCTTATGGGTTCCTGATCTAAATGAATTATTGCAAGGCACTTTTTTTTTTTTTTTTAAAGTCTCGGAAAGGGGATTTGAAGCTATTGTATTTATCTGACCGTTATGAGCACTGTAAAACATGCTGTTTCACATTGTAACATAAGCTCTTTTTTAAAGTATGCCCAGAGTATTTGTAATTGTTATCAGGCCCAGATGTATCCGAGTGTCAGCATGAAGCACTGAGAGTTGGCTCAGATGTACAGAATGTAATTAGCTCAAAGCCCTGTGCGCTTAGTTTGTAGTGGAAGCACAGACTGATAATAAAACCAAAAGAAAAAAAAAAAAAAAAGAAAGTGGCAAAGGTTAAAATCTATTGTTCACAGTGCTAAAGCTGTTCTGGGGAACCCAGTGCTGGCTGCTGCAGTGCTGGAGTGCTCAGACTCCCAACGAGATCAGAAGTGAGCCAGTGACAAAGGTTAGTTCAAAATAGGTGATGATAGACTAGCATTAAATTGACATTATTCTCACAATAGTGGCCCAGACATTTGGTCTATCTAGTCCGGTATCCTGCCTCTTACTTGCGCCAATCCCTCATGTGTCCGGGGGAAGAATAGCATATGATCCACACACCCACTTCCCACTGAGCTTCCAGTGACTTGTGAAATCCCAGATGTGGTGGGAGTGTGGTGACGGTACAAATGGTTCCTGAACTGCATGGGAACCATCTATTCACTGATGTACTCATCTATATGGCTGCCAACTTGCTTAGCTTGTTTTATTTTTTTTTTCCTGTTGTTTTTGTCATATCCAGGAAAAATCTGATTTTCTGATAGACACTTATGGAGAACATATGAACATCCCTCATCTCCACCTACTGCTGCCCTCTACTGAGTGGGAGCAGAAACATGTGTCCAGGTTTCCAGAGCTAGGCGCTGCCTAAATTAAAGAGTCTCCTCCTGCTTGAGTGACTTTGAAGCAGGTGGATTTGATCTCTATCCCTACAGCCACTTTGACATTTCCAAAGGCTGTTGTGTGCACTATGGTGACAAGCATGACTTTCTGAGGTGGCTACCAGCTCGTTAAAATACAGACATTTTCTGGGTTGATTGTTGTTAAGGAGACAAATCTTAGCACTTGCAGAAAGCTCTGGTAGTTAGAGTGCTCCGCTTCGATATAATGCATGGAGATGTGGGTGTATTTAAATTTAGATGTGTGCACTTGCATCACATTCAGAAATGCAATAAACAATATCTAATAACATTAATAAGGCACAGGCACATACCAGTTCACAACAGGAAATTCAAATCCGAGGGTGACACGCTGATCTCAACCCCCTCTGTTTAGAAAAAATAAGTCAGAACAGCTTGAGTGAAGGACAGAGTGTCACAGCCTTAACTGGAACATTTCCTGGCTTTTGTTGGTTTGTTTCACAGCCTTCACATTCCTTAAACATGGGTTTGTTTGATTTTAATTTCCTTTTCTTGGTTAAAAGAATGAAGAAACATGTTTGAGAGGTGCCCTGAGCATGATTTCTTTTCACAGCCACAGCTGAAATTTCCTATGTTTGTTTTTTCTTTTACGATGTTTAGTGTTAAAGACGAACTTCTGGGGAGGTGATGCAGCCAGCGACAGAACACGTTTCAAGAGGAGAACAACTGTCTCAGGCTATGCTGGTCCTCCAGCACATGGTGGACTCTGGTTCAAATTGTTCTTCTGCCATGGCCCTGAGGGACCTTAGGCAAACTGTTGCATTTTACCTGAGGATTGTGGTGTTGCAGTGTCTAATCTTTGCAGTGTTTTGCAGGTGATTAAAAAAAACCCTAAACAATGAGAAACTCATCTGTTTGGGGCACATGAGAGGAGGGATAAGCTTGACTTGGTTAACTTGGGAGCAAGTCCATTTACCTGCATTTTTTTTCCACGGTTTTCACGCTGATGTGCACAAGTGCTGCTGACTTAAATCCCATCTTCTCCAGAGCTTGACAAACTTAGACCTCGCTTCACAGTTCAGATCCACCATTCATAGCCCTTTCCCAGGCTCAGTTCATATGACAATATCACATAAATAAAAAGTTTTGCTAAGTGAGATCCTTCTTTTAATTTTCAAATTTCTGTTATTCCTCTGCTTTATCCTTCCTACTCACCCTTTTACTCTAAGAGGGTTCCTATAGAGGTTTAAGAGGCTTGGCCATTGCCCTTTTCATATTTTCCCATGTAGAACTACCTCTTGCAACCGTATTTCCAGACTTCACCTTACCTCCATGATGCTATTTGTGTTGTGACTTTTCTAATCCAATTAGAGAGGGATCATTCATAGACTTTCTATTTCTCTGGATTATAAAAAGAAACCCAGAAGGATAAGACAGGATTTCAGAGCCACCAAGAAATGGGCATGATATAAAGGAGGGGCAGAAATGAAGGTGAGGGAAATTTCCAGTGGCATTGGCTCCTTTTGTTGGGGCTTATGAAGGGAATAGTTTCTGAAAGACTCTTAGTCCAGAGCCTGGATGCAAAGCCCAGCAAAGGTTATAAAACCACATTAGTGGGTGCAGTAAAATAGGTCTACATGATGCTCCAAATGGGTTATCTATAATGGTGAAATAGCACAAGGGCAGAGATGAGGGGAAAATGGCAGCTTTGAAATGACTTCAAGAGCTTCTCAGAAAGGGAACTCTCCCCACCCACTATGTTCCCTCTCTCCTGGGATTTTTGCAGGCTCTCACACCTCCAATTACTCATTAATTTTTTCCCCTCTAGCCTCAGTTCTGCAAAGTCAACATAGCTTATGAAAATCAAGTTGTATTCTGTATACTTAATACATCATCTCTAAGAATAATCATTTTGGAATCTGAACCTGTTTCTGTTATCTGGCTCAGCTTGACAATGATTTATGAAGCAGAAAACAAGACAGCTTCATTTTCATAAGGCAGCCTGAACCTTCTGGACAAGGAAGAGCTCTGAAAGTTGTTTTGACTAGTAAACTGAAACAAACATGACACAAAAGTCAATACAACTGTAACATCAGCCTCTCATTTTACAAAGTAACTTTCCTCGGCTAGAGCAATCTGACAGTCAAAATGTTGTGATATTCGATAACATTCTGCATCTTCACTAATTACAACTGCAGGGGACTTGCTGTGATGGACATTTTAGATGCGAAGGAAATACATGGCAGCCATTCACAAAGCATGTCTGGTTAAGCAGTTAAAAGGACACTGTCATCGCGTTTGGCTTACATTTTATTCCTCTAGATAGAGATATTACACGTTATAGTTGAACATTAATCTGGATTTATATTAGCTCTCTGAAAATATAAACCGAGTTATGTGAATCTCTACATGTTTATTTGGCGATACACGTGTCGAAATACATGTGATTGATTCTTTGGAATTTCATTCTATATTCGCTGCCATTATGCAATACTGAGAAAGATGCAATTCCCATGAAGATCTTAGAACCAGCCTCACAGTTTTAGTTCAAGTAGACTCTCCACCCATCGCTAGTAATATAAAACATATGGCATGTGCCAGAGACAATGTAGTTATATATATATCTGCTGCTTAGATTATTGCATCTCCTTTTAATGTGTAATAAGTAATATAGATAATACAAATGTTTCCATATTAACCTAATTTATTTTGAGCCTTTCCTTAATGATTTCTAAAACAAACTAGCAAAGTGAGTGTGGCGGAAAACATCATGAAATGAGGCAAACTGCAAATTTTTGAGTAATATAAATGTCAATAGAATAGATATAATTTATATTACATCTAAACAGACATGTAGGAAGTGAAGTTACTCTATCCACTAACATTATTTAGATCCAGTTGAAATATTTTGAAGTATATTTTTGAGGATTTTTTTTAAAACTACTGTTAAATGCCTAGCTTGTTATTATTGCTACAGGCCAAAAGAAAGATAATTATATTCTACATAAAAAAATATTTTTATTTGACAATATCAGCTCACAATTTGCCTTTCATCTAGGTGAAAATGGTGCTAAATGGATCTAAATTTCTATAAAACAGAGCCATGTTTGCTGAGAAAATGTATTAAAGAATACGGCCAGTCAATTTTATGCAAACAGTGTCTGTTCCAATGCTTCTTGAAATCAACTGCTGGTGGACCCCTAAACAGAGCCTAGAAGATAGAGCGGTACATTGCAGCCCTTGAGAAAGAATGCAATGGCTTCATTATTCATTTACGTGCTTTATCATGAGAGGGGCTTCCAAGCAAGCAAAGTTGGGTTGTGTGAAGCCTTTCTCACTGGAACATCGGGAGTAGCTCCACTTTAAATGTGTACCCCTGCACGGTCAGCAACATGTCCAGAATTACTCTTATCCCTACCCATCTCTCTCCCTGGAGCACTGCTTATTCCTATTCTCTAGCTGTGAGTTTGTGTGTGGCTCCGCTGATTTTTTACAGTGTGTGGTTCATGGCGTAATCTCATGTATGGGGACCCGTGTACCAATGAGGTGTGCAGGCTGGAAGGGAACATGTGCTCTTGGGGTATAATATAGCTTCACTACCCTTCCTCCCTCCCAAATGGGATTTTTTCTTTTGATTTGTTTTGTTTTGTTTTGTTTTTTCCCTTGCCCCTTCTTTCTTCATATCAGCAAAACCAAGAGCACAGGACACTTGGAGAGTATTTGATTTTCGAAGCTTTACAGTTGGGTCAGTCATGTGTGGGGTAAAAAGCACTGGTGCTCTAGTCCCAGCAACGGTACGGAAGTAGATCGTGTACTTGACTTTAACAATCTTCCAAGATATAAAGACATTTGACTGAGGTCATACTTAAGATAATAAAACTCTCTTTGATGAGGCTCATTTACATATTTGTTTTCCTTGCCTGAGCCCATTTTTTTGTATAGATTTAGTGCAGTTGTTTACAATGCTGGAATTTTTATGATTAAGGTCATACATGAGAATATTTACAGCGTCAGGAATAAACACGACTCCTATTTAAGAAGCATATCCTGTTCCCAAATGAGATCCAAGCCCTGCTTATAATGTCATGCATTTGCAGAGCACTTAATAAATGTTTATTTTCAAATACAATTATAAACAATTCTTGCATTGTTGTGGTAGGACGTGGACTTTACATCTCTTGACATTAGCACAGTAGATATCCATTAGGCAATATATGCCTCTTTGAGAGGTAGTTTGACCTCCAACCCTGTCTGCAAAGGGCAACCCCTCTCTTTGTGACACCCTGGCTTGCAAATGATGCTTTAACTCATATCTCAAAGGGTCCAAGGAAATGCTCTAAATAAATAAATGCACGCATACATGTCTTGGATATTTAAAAGAAATTAAAGTTAGCATACCAGCTTCAGGCCACCACTACCTGCTGAGAATGATGAATTTTGGGATGATGGGGCATGCGGTTATTTGAAAGAGCAGCGATATCACCAGTGTTTTCAGAAAAGTGACCAAGAGCTTGGGTTTGTTTTGCTTTGCTTTCCAGCTCATGGCTCCTGCCCCTTTGTATGAAATCCACAGACATTCTGGCATCAGACCTCTCTTGTTGGAGGGGCAGAGAAGAAAAAAAAAAAAAAAGAATCGCCAGAAAAAACAATGGGGAGATGTAACATGTGCACTGTAATTAGATGAGGAAGCCATTAATTATGTTGTTTCCAATATCCTCTAAAAGGGTTGCCCACCCCTAACTACATATTTATACATATTTACTTGTTAATCAATAAAGGAAAATGGCTACATTATTTTGATTAAAACGTCAACCAAATGCGTGGCAATAAAATCAAATTTCAGGGGGAAGGTAAAAAAAAGGAAGAAAGAGCAAGAGAACGAGAGAGATAGCTATGTATGCCTTCCTCCAGACCATGATATATGATATTTTCAGGCTGCTAGGAGAGCAGACACATTAAGAAAATAGTGCTAATGATATTAAAGTACTTTACAAGGCTTGTTACTAAGCGCTGACAAACCTGTCAAGTGTATAATGTAGGAGGCTATTGTAGCGTTCTCAGAAAACCATACCTCTGCCCCATTTCAGTGCAATCTCCTAATAATGGAGCTGCTATAAATTCTAGCCAGCAATGGGACAGACTCCTGGCTTCTCACCCCAATGTGAAGACATGATAAATATAAAAGAAAATGGCTGTCAGTTTTGGCGCCCGAACCTTATTACAAAGTCTTAATCTTACTGGCCTCAGCACCTTTTATCACCGCCTTGTTATGAGCTGATGGCTTTTTTATTTGCTGGGAGATGGAGGATGTGTCATTTGATGTCCTTTTATGTAGCCACTGCTCTGTCCTCTCATGGAAAAAAAATCTTTTTTTATATGTTTATTACAGTAACCGATTAAATGCAAGGCTCATGCTGTGTTTTGTGCAAGCATCTTCCCAGTTGATTTTTGCAGAAGCTCGGATTAGACAGTCATATGCAGAGTTATTAAGAATGTGGACACAATGGAGTGTTAATTTTATTTCCCGGCTCCTGGAGTGTTGGCATTGCTGTTGGTGTTATTATTTATTATTATTTATTGGTTTGTTTTCCGTATGGATTTTTCCCTCTTGCCAAGGTCAGTAAGAAACCGTAAGTCCTGGCTCATTCTCTTTCACTCTTTTTCCTCTCTCTCTTTTCCTCTTTGCAAGTGTCAGCCACAGAGATGATGGGCCCGTAAACAAAGTTTGACTCAAAACTCAGCTCAGGTTCAATCAGTTTGAACTTTAAGATGAGATATCTCACAATTATCTAAATATTATTCCTAAACCTCACAGCTGACTTCCTGTCTTCTTCGTTTATGGCAAACAAAAGACTGAACTCCACTTGAAACAATGACCCTGTCAGAGCCCTTATCCCCCCAAGAACTGCAGCAAAGTGCCAGCATCAGGTACTTAACTCAAGATGACATTGATGGGTTGCTTTCAAGCTGTGGCTGGAGACTCCATCACTTGTTCTTATCCTCAATTTGAAGACGGGGCGGCCTACTTTGCTGCTGCAGAGGAGTCCCCTCCCTCTGATTTTTGTCTGCCAGATGGTGACCAGGCTCTGAGGAGGGCTGGACCCATTAGCCGAGCTCCCCATCTAGCGGCTGCCAGCATGAGGGGTCTAGGGGGGTAGGCAGGCAGGAGCTGAAGCAGGACCTGTCGCCCTCCAAAGGCCAAAGTGAAACCAGGGAAGAGGGCAAAAGGAAAAACAAATAAAATAAAAAAAGAAAAAAAGAAACCCAATAAGTTTTCCAACCAGCTATCAGTGAGGGGAAGTTTGTATCGTACGAGAATCAGTCTGGGCTCCTCTGTACTGTACATTGACTTTCCTAAGACTTTTAGACCAGCTGCAGACACTCACACCTCATGAGAATAGAGCATGCACACAAACATCCCACGCTCCATGACACAGAAATGCCCAGCAGAAATACGCACACAATCTCCTGTGCCTAATCCTAAGGGCTCCAACAGGCAACGGCCATGTTTAAATGATCATCATGCAGGCACGTTTTCAAGGAAGCTCCTTGCAAAATGTCATTTGCAAGCTAAATGGATTTAGGAGACAATACAGTAGTAACAAGAAATATAAAGCAGTTTAAAGACATCTCTAACTTGCCTCAGCAGATCAGTGGCAGAGCTAGGAATAAAATGTTCTTGAGTCTGGGACTTGCCTGAGCCAAACTGGTAGTTCTCATCCTACATATACCAGAAGAATTGTCATGTAGATACTGATACATATGATATGAGGTTTATTTTTAGTGTGCAACTCATGAGCAATTATGTTCCTGTGAGTTGCATGGAGCTAGGCAGTTGGGTAAAGGATGGAGACCTCATGGGTCCTGATTATGGGAAAAGCCCAAGCCCGAGCTCACACATCAGAACATGCGGAGGGGCTCAAGTGCCTCAAGTGCCTCTTGTCCTCCCCCTCACTCAGCGCTCCCCTGGATCTGGAAGGAATTTCAATATGAGCTCCCACCATCCTGGAGATTGCGCTCAATCATCCATAAGAAGTTTGGTCAGTTCAGCTGCACAATGAGCTGTTGTATTGCCCAGGGATGTCTGAAGGTGGAAGGTTGAGGGATAGACTCTACAGTGAAAGGATATTTCTCTCCTTTACCAGTTGCCAGGCTTGTGCTGTGTTGGTGTTACTAAAGGGGATGGACAGGAGAGCCACGGCTTCTTAGGTTGGTTTCCATGAAGATAGACATACTAGAATAAGGACTGTGAAAGAGGAATGAATGGTTTGACCAGGGGTATGCAGGGATATAGGCAAAGTTTCCTACAATCGCATATAATGCCACTCTGAATCCCCTTATATCCTGGGGGAAAAAGATGTCTCAATATCCCTTATTCTGGGTGACCATCCTGTTGTTAATATGCAGCAACAGTAAAACAAAATGGGCCTTAATGCATCCTGGTGTGTTAGCTTGTTGCATGTCTTTGGAAGTGTGTTTGCACTTTAAAAGCAACCTTCAGGGTGAGAGAGCAGAGGAACAGTGTGATAGTTACTGTAATAAGGCACTTGTGGTTTGCTACAGCACAAGGGGAAGAAAAACAATTGATGAAAAACTCAATAGGATGGGAAAGGCAAATTGCTTGGCTGGAGATTTAATTAAAAAGGAAACAGTCCTCCCCATTTAAAGGTCGGTTTGCACCCCTTAAATTACAAAAAGAACTCGGGGCTGAAATCAACACATGATGCATGTTAATAAGAGAGAGCAGCAGGCTGTGGGACTGACCCAGCTCTTCTCAGGCAGGTCTAGCAGGCTATGAGATGTCGCCAGTACAGGCCAGCTATCCCTGGGACCTGTCTCCTAGTGAAAGCCAGGCACTGGCTACTACAGAAGCTACCTACAGCAGATATGATGCCAACCTGGATCACTTGAAACATGCAGAGTGAAATATAATGTGACCTGAGTCCCTGTTTGCCATTTTCCTTCTCCTGTCCCCCACCCCTCCTCAACAGCCCTTTATATATTACTGTTGGCTTTGTGCAGCACTTTCACTGCCATGAATGCTTCTCTCCCATGGGAGATCTTGATGAAGGTTATCCATTGTCACCCAGTGTTATACTGGGATGTCAGGACACCTTGAGTAAACGGTTTACATGAGATGTTGCCTCTAAGTGCATCCTCGGAAAAACTGCCATTGCCCTTTGCTGAGAAAGTTAACATCATAAAGTGAAGGCTGCCTCCGACCAAATGGGAATGACATTGCAGATTAAGGGCTCTTTAAATTATGCATTTAGTTCAGACTCCCAGGGAGACAGTCTGTGAGATAAAGCTAGCAGACTTACTCTGCAGCGTGGCTCTGGAACCAAAGACGTTTTTAAAACATTTTTCCAAAGAAACTTCTGTAGAGGTAAAAAACCACCCTACCCAACAACAACAACCCCCAAACTTGCCCATATCTTTAAGGACGCATATTATTCAAATGAGGAAAAAAAGAGAGAAGTGAAGAAAGGGGAAAGAAAATTCCTCAGGGCTTTAGCAGGATGGTGACTATGTCCCAGTTTTAATGGTAGGATTTTGAATTATGTCAAAAATCCTCTCAGCAGAACCAGGATTGTGTTTTCCAGACACTTAGTACATTGAAAACATTCTTCTTTGCTTCCCAGACTGATCACCCCCATACACTCAAAGTCCCTGGGAACACTGAAGTATTGAGGGCATCCTCACGGTTTGTACCTGCTGAGACAGATTTCAGCAAAAACCTCTCGGTTCCCCTGTTTGCATGCAGCTCTGTAACCTGTAACTTCCTGCCTTCATTTAGCAGAGTTTAAATTGCAAATTCATGTTTCTTAAAAATGCTGTAACATCATAAGTGGGACAGTTTTATGACAGCTCTGAATTACCAGACAATACTGACACATGCCGCGTGCACTTACTTTGCCTACCAGTTATGGCTGTATTTATCTGCCCATATGTCACTCTGTGTCTAACGCATCTATTTACCACGTTGAGATGGATATTCCACAATTGAGGGCTCTTAGTGCATCCTTTAGAATTAAAAAAATCTCTCTCGTTCCTTAGATAATTTATTTTATAGGTGATAGTTCTGCCTTTTTTTAGGGATTTTGCATACATCTTTCTGCAGTTCCTTTATTTCCAGATGACACTGATTTGGAACTCTTCCCTGACAGGCAAAATGGGCCGGATCTTTATTTTATTGATGGTAAAACACAGAGATGACACTCACAGGCGGCTGTAGGTGAATATGGGGTTGGCTTATGGAGAAGATATACTTCCTTGGCTGGTGGATTGGCATGAGAATTCAAAATGAACCTTCACTGCAGATTTGTCACTCTCCCTCACCCTCTTTCCTTCTTCCACAGACCCCCCCACACAACCCAAACTGTTGTGAGCCTCCCTGTCCTGCTTTCGTGCAGCCACCTGGCCCCAACTGGCCCTGTTCCTCGTGAAATACTTGGGGGTGAAACTCTGCGGAAAATACACTCCTGGGTCTTTTGCCCAGACTGCAAAAATTGGCAATTGGCTGGTAGCTTTCCTCTCTCTGAGGTGACAAAACCTGGGTGCAGTCAGACACCTTTGTCTTTCATTTTATACTAAGAATTTAATGTGGTTTTATAGCTGTAGCTCTATTTCTAAAGAGCAGGCAGTAAAAATTCCAAAAAACTTATAAAATTGTTAAGTTTGCAGAAGATAAATATATATCTATGTAAGCATGCACACATATATGGAGAGAGAGAGAGAAAGAAAAAGAGGCATAGAGAAAAACAGAGAGGCTTATGTATATTTAGATGTATATGTATATTATGCTTATATATAAATACTTATTTGTTCAGGACCTTTTCCCAGATGTACGATCTGATTTGAGTAATATTTACCGGCGTACTTCACATTTTACTCTTAATTTTTTTGATCCAGAACAAGGGTGATCTTTATTCATCCAAAAGAAACCAAAATGTTCTGTCCAAATACACCAACAGATGCAGCTCCCTGTGATTCAAATTCTGCACCAGTTTTGTCTGAGCTGGAGTTGCTTTTCTGCCATCGTGGAAGTGCTGCCGTTTTGCCATGAAATGCAGCAACTGGGGAATGAAGCACGGAAAACCTTCACGTAAGCCAGGTCCAGGTCTGAGATGTAGTTTGTCCACCAGAGATCACCAGGGAGAACTTTGGTTGGTGGACTATTTAGATTTTAGTCTGAATTTTTTTTTCCCTTCAAATCTTTATCTTGCAAAAAGTTCCATAGGTCATTAACACCAACAGTTTGGTTTACCTCATGGTCAAATGTTATCTGCTCCTACCACACAAAGCCATTAAAATTGCTCTTTGGGTATAATTCAGTGATTCTGAGGACTGTCACCCATTCAATCTCCTACCACTTTCTTGAAGTATTTGAGGCTTGAACATCTGTATCCCATTGGAGAAGGTGTGGAAGCCAAGTATTGACCAAATCTGACTGCTCATGAGAGCTCAGGGAAAGATGAGACGACCTCCTTCTTCCACAGATAAGGAGAAACCCAGCTTCTTTTCCTCTGCTTACTAGACAGACAGGAAAATTACTCCTTCAAGGTAGAGCAAGAGCAATCGCACTATCCCCTTAATCAGTACTTGCAGCATATCAAGCTCATCATCTTGATGGTAATAGCTGTTTGACAAGTCAGGATAAAAGTGATAGTCTTCTGAAAATGAGATAACAATTTGGTTTAAAAAAAGGAGCCAAAAGAAAAGAAAGAAAGAAAAAAAAAATAGACATGACCCAGTGTAAGGTGTCTTTTAATTTAATTTCATCTGAGGATAACAGTTTGCCCAAAAATGTCTTCCGTGAGTCACGTACGGTATTTCAATCTGTCATCATGTATTGACCCATCTAACATGGAAATACACTGCGCTGAGCTTTTGTCAAGCTTACCAGCTTGGTCTAAAAGTTGATGATTTCTTTTTCAGACCATAACTCTGCTGAGTTAGCTGCTTCCACTTTCTTCTCTCCAATGCAAAGAGCTCATGAAGGAAAATTCATCCAAATGCAAAAAAGAAACAGCACGATCAGACTCACAGCTCCTCAGAAGTACAGGCAAAATTGAATTTTACTGTTTTCCAAAAAGTGAAGGCCCAGAGTCAAGCCAATGCTCTTGCAGAAAAAGTAAAGGGGCATGGCTGCAGGAGAAGAGGAATGAAAAGATCCAGGCAGGCAGAGCAGCAAGAAGGAAACATGAGATTCCTGCTGCTATAACAATTATAGCGCTGTTCTGTTTTAGCAACAATAAATTTTAAAATGGACTTTCCCAAGATTCAACAGCAAGATAGAGTTTGTTGCATGTATTGCTAGGTTGCAATATGATTATGTCACATTATTCTGTAGGTGAATCAGTAGCAGAAATGAGTTCAGCCCTGACTTGGTTAATTCTCAGAAGAGGTACCAGTCGAGCAGGTTGCTGAGCTTTAACTGTTGAAGCATCTCTGAGAATTTAGGTTCCAGTTCAAATATTTATAACATCAGAATTAGTTTTCTGGGAATCTTCGCTAGTTTTTTCTTTAAGGTAACTAAAATAATAAATTTAAATACCCACACTGCTCTATGAGTATTCCTGACAGTGAACTTGTTTCCTGGAAGCAGAAGGAGAGAAAATACAATCAAAGCAAATGCATTTAAAACTAAATAAATCTTCATACAGCTTCGTTTGAACATTTTGTCTCCTCTGGTATTTGCTCTGCTCTGGTTATTGCTTCCAGTCCTTCTGTGATCAATCTCTCTGTGCTGGTAAAATTGTGCCACCAGAACACGACCCCAGAACACAGTGAATTCGGAGAAATTCAGTGTTAGTGTGCTCCAGCAGTGAGATCAGTGATTTCTTACTGACTCCCCCCTCCATGCTGTCCACCCCCTGAGAGAAAACCAGCAAAAACCAGATAACCAAAACCAAACCAAAAAATAAATAATTTTTATAAAGGGTCTGTTTTTTAAGCTGGAAAAAAGAGTATTTCATGGAAGCTATGGTATATGATCTATGATCCCAGAAGTTGTGCCAAACGGGCACGAGAATGGGAAGTGGAGGATGACCAGGCATGTGTTCTTACAGTGTGTTCAGCAGATTAAAGGCTTACCTGAGATTTGTCAGAAAAGCAATCCTAAAGAAATGAAGCCAGGATTTTCACAAGCATGTTTGTCTTTGCAATGTTTCCTGCATTTTGAAAATCTACAAGGAACTGACTCCTTTAAGAAAGAAAAAAAAAATCTGTGGTGTCACTAAGGTAGTTTGTACCTTTTGCTTTTCCCACCCATTGTCTTGATCTAGGAATGCCCTTTATCTTCTGCTCTGTTCATTAGCAGGACCTTCAGATCCTAGTCAAAGTCCTACAGGCGCACAGGACTACATTTGTTGTTGAGAAGACTTTGTAATCTAAATAGATCAGACAAGGTAAGAAGAGAAATGGAATCACATTAGGGGATAATGATTTGTCCCTGCTATTAAAGAACTCCTTGGCATCAAAGTAAGCCCAGTTCTCTGCCTGAGGCCTTACTGTCAGCTAGCCAAACAGATATGGAAAGACTAATAAAAATCAGTCAATATTTAGATGGTGCCATAGTATCTTACTATTTAATGAAACTGGGTAGGAAAGCAGGCAATGCATTTAAAAGATCTGTATTTCAGCAGAATCCTTCCTTTATGAAGATTAAGAAGGCAGCACTGGAGCAAGGAGTGGTTTTTTCACTGTCTGATAATACTTAAGCCAAAGTGTTTTGAATAACGCTAATTGCCCCTCAGATTTCTACACTGCTTTATTACAGAGCGAATACTGCCCTAGAGATTTCATTTCTTCCTGAAAGAATGTTTTACGCCGGCCACCTGTTGATCCCCCACTCCCAGTTTATTCTTCTGTCCTCTGCTTCATTCCTGTTTGCAGCAGTGTGTTGTGAGTTCTTTAGCCTGATCAATAGTCCTGATGTAGGGAGGTGGGAGTTTTCACCAGTGTGACAGCCTGTCTCTCTCCCCAACACAACAGCAGACCCTTAGCAGGATGCCTGCTCAGCGGAGAGAGGTTATCTCTGAATACAGGTAACTGGCTGCTGAAAGCCATTTAGAAGATTTTTGGAGAAGAGGTGGTCACAGCCAGACGAGGTCTCTAACCCACGTTCCACCCCGGTAACACAAGAAACTCTGTAACTTATATCATTCTGAGTAATGTTCTCCATCACACGCAATTCACCTTGCTTTCTTCTTCTTTTTTTTTTCTCCCCC
>VZTM01005749.1:138108-150720 GCA_013400555.1 Jacana jacana | reverse complement strand
AGTAGGAATGTGCTTGGAGCAGAGTTATATGGCATCATTTGGAGAAACATTGCGTTAATAACCAGAGTTCAAGGGCAAAGGATATAAACGGAGCAAATTACAAGTCTGAGCAGATATATGGCTTTTGCTAAAAGGGACACAGGCTGCTACTTTTATTTACTGGGTGCTGGAGTGCTTGTAAAAAGGTGCAAGAAAACGCAAATCCATTTTTAAATGATATTGTGTAGTTTAGAAAAGCAATGCTAAATTTCATTCTAGAGAGAAGGACTGTTGCGGGGGGGGGGGGTATGGGGGGGGGATTTAAAGAAAAAATGAAAAGAAATTGGCTACCTTTGTAGAGACTGGGTATTTTTTAAATCTATAAACTCGAGCATCACTCAGATGTTAGTGACCCAACTTTGCCCTGTCAGAAATTTGGAGGTATTAAAGCAGACATTAACAATAAAACAATGGCAGGTTCAGAGCAACTATTCATCTAACCTCCTCTGTAATTAAGTTCCTGCTTTGAATGGCTCAATCCACACCCTTGATCCTTTGGGTTCAGCCACCACCTCTCCGTTATCTCTGGATTAGGTGTTGAACCTCCTGCCTCCGTGACTCAGCAAAACCCTCAAACCCCGGTCCTTGGAGGGATCAAAGTCTGCTAAAAGGCTGGGGAGTTTCAGGCAAATTCTGCCAGCTTGTCACAGGGTGGGATTATTTCATTTCACAGCCTGTAATACAATTTCATGTACTGCTATTGAGTGTGGCAATAACTAACTGGAACATTTTGTTTATCTGCTTTTCTGAGGCTGCAGATTCATCACTAGTTTTATTTCATTTTTCTTAAGTGTTTCATAATTTATTTGTTCTAAAATACAAGATACTACTGAAATTCATTTTTCTACTATTGCTAGACATACATTACTGCTGATTACCAGGCAAGATATATAATGCAGCCTATAAATAATAATCTCCTCTGGTGAAAGGATATCCAAAATAAAATCTTTCCTATTTCAGATTCTTTGACTCTCTATTTTTTTTAAAATCAGCTCATTCTTCAAGCATTGTTTTTACAGCTTGTTCTACAAGTGTGCAAAGAGGAAAAAAAGAAAAACAACAACACCAAAACCCAAATAGTTTAAAAAATGAATTTTCTGAAAACATCTGGTCTCCCTCCTTTGTCACAGTGCCACAGAAAATATTGCATCTAGCAAATTGCAGGTGATTTTCAAACACACAGAAGTTACAAAAATATTGAGGAAGATTTACTCCCATCTAAGAAATGTTTTATGTTGCAAAAATGAATGCAAAAATGCACGTTGGGCATTACAAAAAAAAAAATAATCTTAATATCTGTGGGGAATGTTTCATTTCACATTATTCACCAAAAAACCCAAACTTTTCTTCTTTTTTGCTGCTTGCACATTACGGGACGCTTCCTTGCTTGGTGGGTTCTGAGCCTACATTTTTACACGACACAGGGTCTATTATGATTTTAATGTCATACAATATAACAGCAGATGTGCACATTCGAGTGAGACAGAAGTAAGAAAAGCAGCAACAGACTATTTAAGCATGCGATTGAATTCTGAAGGGTTTATTTTTAATTTTTTTTGCTCACAGCAGAGGTCACAGTTTAACTCATGGATCGGTAGAGTTATGTTTTATAACTAGCGTAAGTGCCTGGTCTTTTTGGGGGTCTGGGAGCTGATTGCAGTGATAGCAGAAGCTGAGCCACACTCGGGAAGCCAGCTCTCTCCCTTCTCTACAACATGAAGCCTATCCAGTTTCCCATATGACATATTCCTTTCTCCCACTGGGACATAATAGAAACTAATCTTCAACATCTAAACATTCAGAGTCGAGTCCTTTTGTTAAGTCGTTTTATTCGTTTCATTCGGTGCCGGTGCAGAGCTGAGCCCACGTGTATTTACATACACGAAGAACCCCGCTGCTCCGAACTCTCCGCTCAGAAGACAGGGCAATTAATCATCCCCAAATCCTCCCGCCGCGCGCGCGGCAGCTCCGACAGCCAGCATAACCAATCAGCCAGGGCAGGTGGGACGCGGACCGGCAGGAAAGCCTTGCACCCTGACCTGGCACCGGTGTGCTCTCTTCCTTTCCCCACCCCCCCCCTCATTGCTGAGTAAGAATAACACCATTAGCGGTGTCCTTGTAATCAGCCAAACATACTAAAGTCAGGAACGGACAGGTATTGCTTTCCTGATTTTTGGGAGGTCACAGTTCTTCTCTCTCTCTGTGGTTGTTTCTGAGATGGGAGTGTGGGGCACAGCTGAAATCCAGCCTGTAAATGTCAAAAAAAAAACCCCAAACCCTAGGGGATTTTGTGCTATGGCTTTCTGATTGTGAATTGAATTTGCCTTGGTGGTCTTCTGCTGTCTTTTGAAAACCATCTGAGATCCAGTTGGATGTTTTGGTGACATAAAAATTACCAAGGGATGACCTGGTTAATTGTAGCTACCAGCTAAATTTGGGACATTTGTCACCTTTATCCAAGGACCTTCTCTCCTGCCACAGGCGGTTATCGCATGGCTATTAAAACACTCACTACTTCTTTCCCCCTATTTAATATTTGCCTTCTTACCTATCTTCCCTGTTGTATTTTTATGTTTTTATAATCTGTTTTCCCAAGCAATGGACTTAAATTCTCCTCTCTCTTAGATGCTGCCCTTTTGTTTTAGTGTCTGTCTGTTCATGTAGCCCACCGTTACTGGCACAGCGTTTTCCCCCTGTAACAGCAGTGGTCAGTGAGATGGTGAAGTCAATGGAAAGACACCCACTGACACAACTGAGCTCAGGGTTAAGCCCATAAATTTGTTCCCAAAGTTGTCTCGTTTCTCTTTGTAAATGATAGAGACCATTGAAAATAGCTCAATAAAAGCAGCAAAAGTCAATTGTTAATGATATCTGAACTATTAATTCTCCAGAAGTGTAACTTCTTGGCCAGGCTTTCCTGGGGAGTCTCATTTTTAAAAAATAAACTTGTCAGGTATTGGTTTTTTTTTATTTTTTATTTTTTTATTTTTTATTGTTAATGAGATTTTTTTCAAGTTTCTATTTACAGCTCCTCACAAAGCTTGCCCTTCAGCTGTATCATGCTAAGAGCATCTGCAATTTTGTCATTAAATGTTCACAGATTATGATGTGCCAGGACAGGACACAGCTCAATTTGGAGCTGAATTAAAGTTCTTACCACTCTTAGCTGGTTTTAAAAAGGTGGCAAAATGGGCCGTTTTGTGCATATGTAAGTTGTAAATTACTTCTTTTTTTTTAAAAAAAAAAATAAAAAAATTATAACACTAGAGATTTATTTGTTATATGCTATATTGCAATTCTTCATGGCACTTTGAAAAAGAAAAATCACTGAGGTGTGCTGCCAGTTGACATATAATGAGTTTCCCAATGAAACTTCAAAGATACAGACCTTTAATATTTGTCTGCTGAATAACTTAATAATTTACAACACTTTCCCAGTCTTTTGGAGAAAGAACATCACACCATGAAGTGCGACTGAGATTTCTAACTCAGCTGCTTTTGTATTCTATGGGACAAAAATATCTAACCAAGAAAACATCTTGGAGATAGGAGAAAAGTATGTCTTGAGTACAGATAAATCACATTGTTCTGCACCTTCCTTTCCAGGAAGGACAGCCGACTGTCTTCCTTATCTCTAATCATACCCAAGACATGACTGACTGTTCTCCTAGACAGAAATTAGGCCGTATACAGAAAACTTGACAAAAACAGGCTTTTGAGGAGGGGGAAAAAGGCAAAAGCTCCAAGTGTTTCTTTTCTGTCTGAAATGATGACATTTGTGTCTCTGCAGAGGTCCTACTCGTTTTGGTGAGCACTAGCTTACCTCAGCCATCCTATTGATTTTAAATCAATACCAGTTTCAAGGTCAAAGAAGGTCTAGGCAAAGCTGTCCAGAACTGGAATGTACACATACTCTGGGCCAAAATCATTATTGATGTAAATCCAGAGAGCTGGGCCCATCAACCCTTCACCACCTGTGTCCCCGCAAAAGCAAAGGGGAAACAGCACCAATAAGCAGCAGAGGTCTCGCTAATGATTATCGTCACTCCCTATAGCAATGACAGCCTGTTCTAAAATAAATAATTAAAAAAAAAAAGGGGGAGGGAAAAAAAAAAAGCCCTTTTTTGGCATGGAAATTGCTTATCTCTGGAGTGCAAATCATAAATCATTCACAAAGATAGTGGTGACTCCAGCCTTTGAGTGTTACTTTGTTAACAGCACAAACTGGTACAAACCAAAAGGAAGAGAAATTAACATTTGAACCATATTGTTTCTGAAGGGCTGGGAGAGCCCTTGTGAGCCTTGGCTCTGCCTTCGTGATGTAACTCCTGGCACAGGATGAGTTACTTGTGAACTCTGGTCCCCCCAGTTCAGTCTCTCAGAGCCTTGCTTGGAGGATGATACTATGCAATCTGGCTGCTTTTAAACCAAAATTGGGAATGAAAAACGTTCCTCCGTCTTTCTCTCTCTCAGCACTTCTTTCAATTAACTTCTCTTTTTTTTTCTTCTTTAGTATGGATCCCTTGAGTTTAGCATCCTTACATTCTACATTTTTGATTGCATGCACATTCCTTTATTAAAAAAAGGGAAGGGGCTTTCGATGTTAGCCTGCCACTAATTATTACTTTCTTCCCAGATAAAAAAAAAATATTAAAAAAATAATATATTTGATCAGTTGCTTTGGTATTCAGATTATAAATTGTCCTTCAGGCATTATTTCAGAATACTAGAATGTTATTTAATACTCATTTTAAAGGGACACCGCCAGTTTGAAATCTAGTAGTTTTTAATACATTAAAAGTACAGCATGTATAAAACACCAAATCACAAAGCCTCCCTCCATTCTTCAAAAATTTACATTTTCATTACCCTATTAAGAAAAAAAAGTTTTGTGGTGGTTTCATGTTTTTTTGTTTAATTTCCTTATGCTGTGAAATGAAACCCGGAGAAGTAAGGGAAGGTGGTGAACTAAGTTACTGTAACAGAAACAGTAGAACGAGCCATACAAAGCACAAGGGAACCAAACTTGAAAAAAAAACAGAGGAAAATATACTTTTCCTCCTAATTCCTTTGAGTTACAATAACTTTACTTACATTTTAATAAGATTTATATAAAATCAAGCTGATTTTTAAGTTGACGTGCCTATACATATGGCAAAAGAGAGAGAGAAAATCTAAAGTTTTCATCATGGCACAGAGACAGCATTTAGGTTTTGATCCTTCTGCCAATGAAATCAGTTGCAAAACCGCCGCCAGATTCCCACGTGGGAATCGGCTCCTTTAGAAGTACCAGCAGCAACAAGCCTCGTTGCAATCTGTACCCACCACAACACTCCTCCCTGCCAGACCCCCAAACTCTTGCAAAGGTGCGGCTGGTTATGTGGGGAGTTTGAGGCTGGAGTGGGTTTCCGACTCTTTGTGCTCTTTTCCTTCGAGATAGATTGTCTGTTCTTTGCTGAGACAACCTGGCCTTTTACAGGCATTGATCACCCATCTTCAGGCCAGCCAAGGTGGACACCTTTGCTTCTGAAATGATGCCCTGCCGCAGGCACCAGAGGAAAATTCAATTTTCAACTCCAAGTATATAAGACGGCAGAACTCTTCCACAATTAGGATGATGGTTGTTATTATTTTACTTTTATTAAGCAAGCTTCAGCTTCTGCTTTCCAGTCTTAGCTTTTACTTACAGTAATCAATTTTTCAGTATAACTGGCTGTAATTGTTAGCCAGATATTGAGCCTTCATGGTGCTTAGACATAGTGTGTTACTGCGAAGCATCTTCCCCATACTTCTCAGACAGATGGGTAATAATACTATACATTAATACCTCCACATTGGTTTATGTGTGTTTGACCACAGCGCTAGCATAATTATTTTTCCTCAGTAAAAGCTATTAGAGATCTATTTGGTAGGTTTTACGATCAATAGCTCCTGTGATATTTGTGTAGCAGGCCCAGAATAATCAATTGAAGGTCATATAAAGTAAATTACCATCCTCCTATAATGATTCTTTTTTCTAGATGAGAATGGGTTTTATTATTTCATCAGGAGAGCCCTCACAATGTGTGCTTCTATTTTTTTTTCTTCTTTCCTGAGAGAGAGAAATAAATGTTGTGGGTGTATTTTGAAACATGGTACTAATGCCTATTATCTAAATTTATATTACTAGATTATTGAATTAGTGGATGCCAACATGTGGAATAATTTTATATGCTTGGTGACACGAGAAATAGCCAGTTGTGAGGATATCCTGCCTGGCATGTTGTTGCAGGTGACTTAGCTAAAGCCATTTTTCAGTACATTTAACACTGGTCAGGGCACTGCTCTGGATGGGGTGGTTCACTAGTCAGTCACAGATCTACAGTACCAAGCCCTGGAGGGGCAATTTCCCCCATGTTGCTCTGCCAAAGTGTTTCCTCCATCCCCTAACACAGCCACCACTGCAAATAAAACCACAGCCCAGTCTCCACACTTATCTCAGTCCTGTACCTTGGTATTTAACTTGCAATGTGCTGGAAGTTGGGAGGTAACCCTAGCAATGTGGGAGATCCTCCAGAGACACTACCTCCTTCCCCACCAACCAGAAAGAGATGTCTGTGGATACTCCTGACCTTGGCCGCCCAACAAGGCTAAGGCTGTTTTGGAGATGGAAACGCAATTGCACAAACATACTTTTCCTTTCCAATGGACTATGTGTGTGGTCACAGTCAGTTGGATGAATTCTAATATCCAACTGACTCCCATCACACACGAGATAAGCTGGAGCTCATAAATGTAATGTTCATACAATTTATCCTCCTATTTAGCCCTCCGAGGTAGCTATGGGACTCTTTGTCTTTTCTTGTCCGAAAAGTTCTGCATTCTTAAATTTAGTCCCTGGAAGGCTACTGCCTTCTTTATGAACAAAATTGGTTCTACTATTTTTAGGAGGGCACAGCTTCATCAAAAAAGTGCTACCTACCCCCATGTGACCCTCATCACCATGATATTTGAGCAACTCATTGTGATTAATTGAGTCGCTTCTAAAAAACTCGTGAAGAAGCATTGTATGAGTGCTGGAAAGTTGTGGGAGAAGGACGTTTAAATGAACAATTTCCACTGAGAAATGTTGATTCATAAGAACTATTTATTAAAAAAGGCAATCAAGAACAATTAGGGATGGGGAAACTGAGGCACAAGGGAATTAAAATAAATTTCTTGATTTTATATGGATTGTTTGTGGTTGGAACAGTTACTGAACAAAAACTTTTACAGTGTCCAGCTGGGTATTTCATTCACTTGACCAGCCCTCCTTTCCAGGAAAAGGAAGTCACATTTCAAAGTAATTATAGTGAAAAGACCCTGGGTCCCTCAGTGTTGCAAAAGGCTGGCCAGAAGTTATTTTATGTGAATCATTACAATCTTATTTTGGCTAGAACTGATTGGCAAATATTAACACACAAACAACTGCAACTGGACAAATGAAGAGAAGATAAAGTGAAACAGTTGGTAAAAGGGCAGAGCTCAAGGAAAAGACGCTTATGCTCAGGCTGAGCAGGTTTGATACCCCCTCATCTGCTCTACCTGCCATCATTTACAAGCCCATCTACTTGCAAGGTTATGTAGTCCTTTCAATGTGGGTCCTTTACACTTGCACATCATTCAGAGCTCCCAAACCCCCTGTCCTTGGATAACAAACTCTTCTCAGTGTGTCTGCTTCAGCAGGGTTTTGCAAGGTTATTATGACAGGAAAAAGGGGATATTTATCCTCAGAGACATGAATTAATAGTGATTCTTTTTGGCTGAAGAATACAGACCTCCTGAGATTGCTTTTTTTCAAGGCTGAGGTAGAGTATTGGTAGATGGGTGCTGATGCAGGTGGCATCTGGACAGTGAGGTGCATTGCTTTGCAGAGGGATCGTCTTTGTGATAAGCCACATCAGAGGGCCAGACCAGTCAAGAGAGCTTTGCAGAGAGCAGGGCTGTCCAGCTGGATACCACTATAGCAAGGTGATGGGGCAAAACTGAAAGTGCAGTGTCTGTTCTTCACAGACGTGGGAACAAGTGGATCAGTCTCACACCTATATGTAAGAGGTAATGGAGCAGAGATTAAGATGGGGATGAGAAACTTGTACCTCTTGCTGCAGATGTTCTCTCTGACCAGGACAGCTCAAGATACCCCTCTGTGCCTCAGTTTCACCAGCGGCAGAAGTAGTATAAAATGAAGAAAGAAAGAAATGAAGAAAGAAAAGCCTTCATGCCTTCAAAGAGTGCAGCGTCAGCATCCATCTGGCCCCGTTTGGAAACAGAGCTTCTCAGAAAGAACAATGGAAATGACGAGCACTTGAGCTCCAGGGTCCTCCAGTTGCTCGGTGAAATTCATTACAATATCCCTATATTTATTTCCAGCTGCATGGCCAAGTGGACCCAAGGGCAACCTAACAGAGAGGAAAAAGGCCTAACATAACATCAAAGTGGCTAAAAACCCGGGTGGATTGCCATTTCATCAGTACCGTATGACATCACTTTCCACATGACATCAGTCAATGACCCTCTTCCCTTCCACCCCCGCCTGCAACTTCTTTGTAAAAAGACGATGAGGCTGCTTGAAGTTGAGCAGAAGTTGGGGGTGGAGGGTGGGGTGGGGTGTAGGGGGGGACAACAGAACCACACTCTGTATCCCTTCAGCTGAATGCGACCCAATGTGCTACACAAACAATATTAACCAAAACAAAGCTAGCAGGAAACGTTTGCACACAGCATCTGTTATGATCACATAACCACCAGACAGATGTTTAATCCCAACTGCTAACATAAGATCATTTGTATGTTTGAAGAGGGAGAGATCCCATTTGGGTTCTTTCCCTTTTATTTATTTCTTTCCTAAAGGGGAAAAAATAATAAAGGGAGGGTGATTTTCTCAGCTGTGGGAAGCAATTTTGTTTTGTTATTGTTCTATTTCTCCCCACTTTCACCATCAGCTGCTGAAAGGAAAGGAGTGGCTGCAGCCTCTCGCAAAGAGGAGAGCCTAAAAACTGTGTGGTCTGGTAGTCGAGCGCTGCATGATCCTTTTCCAGCTTAAGGGACCAGAGCTTGGTTTCTCAGAAGGCTCATTAAATAATTCTGGTCCAATGAGGCAAAAGGGGAGGCCACACATGAAACAAGTTTGGTGGTCTCAGCCAAGTTCCCGGGGAGTTGCACTGCGGTTTCCCAGCACCACCCCGGATTCCCTCCGCCCCTGGAAATTTCATCTACAAAAGTGAAAACAAACTCATTAGCTATACGTAGCTCTGTGAGGGTCACAAAAAGATGTCAGCGTTTTGTGTGGCCTTTTTTTCCATTTAGCAAACAGCCGGACACCTACAAAGGGAAAAGAAGGTTTGAGCTCTTCAACTGTGCCGAGGGATTATTTTACTTTTAATGATACCGGGAGGATTCAATGGAGATTTATGCAGATAGGAGAGATTATTAATAACACATTGCACTTCTATAGCACCTTCCATTCAGGGCTTCTCAAAGAACTTTCCAATCTGGAATGAATTGGTCTTTACACGCCCCTGGTGAGTGGAGTAACTGTCATTAGATTAGGAGGTAACTACTGCAGTAATGAAAAATCAACCGGGGTATAAAATGTAAGCGGGATACCAGGCGGAGCTGATCCCAGGGCCTTGCTCTTCCACAGATTTCCTATATGACCACAGGGAAACTAAGGAGTTTCTCACAGTTTTAGTCCCTAGAGAGCAAAACAGGGATTTTATTTTCTTAATCACAAATGGGGATGGTGGGTTTGGTTTTATTTTTTGAGGGGGGCTGAGGGGGGAGCATAACATGACCATTTTAGTAAGTAGGGCTTAAAGGGGTGGTATAAGGAAATCGAGGCACAAAAGTGAGTGATGATGTATCTCTACTTCCAGTTGCTCTTGCAGCAGGAAAGAAACACTTCAGTTATGACTCCTGGTCCTTGTTTTGGCACAAAACTCACTTTCTCCCACCTTGAAAACATGGAAGACCCGTGAATGATAAGGAAAGTGAATTTCTTCCAGCACCTTAATATTCTTCTCCTGTCACTGAATAGCAGCTATAGGATTATAAGGGAAAATAAAAGCCAAAGTTTCCCAAGGCTGGAAAATAAAAGATTTACTGAACATTATTAAGGTAAATAGTAGGACAGAGAAATACTAGATTCTTACAAGCTGAATGAAGAAAGAAGGAAAGAAAAAGAGAAAGAAATAGAAAAAAGAGAAAGAAATAGAAAAAGAGAAAGAAACAGAAAAAGAAACAGAAAAAGAAAAAGAAAAAGAAAAAGAAAAAGAAAAAGAAAAAGAAAAAGAGCCCAGCCAGCTAAAATAAGAAGGGGTTAACAATTTTCAGAATTTTCAGGCCTTTCTGCTGTGTGTGTGTTTGCACTGTGCACAGCAGAAATGCATTCACCTATGACATCCTTTGGTAAAAAAAAAAAAAAGGATAAAAAAGAGAAAATAATAATAATAAAAAAAAAGGCTACATCCCACAGTGAGGACAGTTGTCCCTACAGATTAGGAATATCCATCTTAATGTGCAACTTCCCCTGCACGGGTCAAAATTGCCAACAGCTTTAATGGGAGAAAATGCTCTGTTGACTGATTCATTTCCACGTTTTGTTCCTGCTGCTAGACGGGATATCCTGTAAGGTGGCAAAAAGGGAGGGAAAGCCGGCACTATATCAGTTTATGATTGACCATTATTACTATTATTATTGTTGTTGCAATTTTTTTTTACACTGTTTTAAAGTTTGCTATTACATTTGTCTACTTCAATTCTCGTAATTTTTTTTTTCTTTTTTTTTTTTTTTTCTCTTGGAGAGGTAACAAATCATATCTCTGGGTTTGAACAGAGACGCCCCAGCTTTGGCAGACAATAATAGTGATATATTAAGAAACTCTGCCTTGGATCTCTCTGCAATCTTCTTCCTGCTTTTCCCATAGATATTTTACAGTCTCAACAGTGCCTTCAGATATTCAGGTAGCTGCGTGCTCCACGGTAGGGTAGCTGCTGTCTAAGTGCTTTATACGGTACTCCTGTGCCCGGTCACAGGGACAGAAGGGATATGTCCAGGCATTGCAATAATAGAGAAAAGTCCAGGCAAGCTCTAGTCCACAGAAGAGCACAGCTGTGTGAGCTCAGTACCCACCTGGGAGATCATACCCCGGCCGGTGTCGGCTCAGGCATCTTTAGGGCAGGTGAAGGAGGGGATTTTGTCCTTCGCTTCATGTTTATAGCTATTCCCACATGGTTACAAGCCTCAGCTCCGGCCCTGAGGAGGGTCAGAAGAAGACGTTATGGTAATATAATTTTACGTACTGGGAAGGCTGCTTTGCCATGAAGGCTGTCTCAGAAGCACTGTTCTTCCATTACCTCTTGTCGATGGGTTGTCCCTGTCTTGTGGATAACACTCCTGTGCTCCTATATACATAAACTCCAGCTGATCTTGCCAGCTGCATGCGTAGAGGTGGAAATGACACTTTGGGTCACACATCCAGAGTGTCCCAATGTGTGATTTACACTTCTGAGTATTTTCTTTTCCTACTGAGGCCTGAGTAGGATCCTGCTGTTACCGGCCAGATAGGACTAATCACCACTGAACGCTGTCAACTAGTGGAAGGTCTAGAAGAGACTAATAGCTCATTTAATGCAGTAATCTGATTCTGAAAGCAAATTGTTCTACATACTGTGACCCAAGAAAAGGAAAAAAAAAATACTTTAGTAAGTAGATATGGCTGTGTCATGAGGAGAAATAAATAATGTTGAGTAAAAAGTGACAAAAGCTTATGAAAAATTAGAAAGCACTGGAAGATGCCCTTGTCTAGGGAAAGCATATTCAAACACATACAAGACAACTGTAAAGAGGAAAGAACATGGGGAATGACATGGTATACTGTTGTAGATTTAATTTACACCAGAAACGCATTGTCAAAGTCAGAATAATAAAGCAACAGAAAAAGCTTCCTGGAGAGGCCGTGGAGTCTCCGTCGATGGAGGTCTTTAAGAGAGGGTTGGTCAAGAATGTATCAGAAATGATACAAATATAGTTGATTGTTCCTTTGGGCAGAGGGATGCACTAGGTGACCTTTGGAGGTCCCTCCCAACTTTGTTTTCCATGATTTCTATGGACAATCAGACAAATGATTGCTTGTTGAGCTAAATAATCATGTAGGAGGCATAATGAAATTAAAAACAAATGTTTGGAGAAGAAAAGTGAAAAGCACCTACTGCAGCCTCATTCCCCCTCACCCACTGCCCTCAAATAAAATCCCCAAAAGATAGCCCAGGCTTGTAGTTAAGCAATCCTGCCAGCGGAGAGCTGATTACAGAACATGTATGACCATTTGTTTGAAAAATGCAGTCTCTATTCCATGGGAAGTCAGGATGTTTGTTTTAATTCTAAAATGGGATGAAAAGTTGAAATATGAAAAAAAAAAAAAAAAAAGAGTCTTTGAGGAAGAAAATGTAGCCAGGATACGAATGTTTTTGACATTTTCAATCAAAACTAAACTCTTTGCCTGGAAATGTCAAATAAGAAAACATAATGCTTCTTTTCAAAATGTCGACATTTCG
>VZTM01005749.1:85608-135608 GCA_013400555.1 Jacana jacana | reverse complement strand
AAAATGCTGTATATGGGTTTGTTGCCATTTTAAAGGTGGAAAAACTAAAGCAGAAGGTGAAATGACCTGCCAGAGATCAGAGACAATTAGTCTAATGACAGTGCTAAGAAAAGAAGCCAGACTTTTTATTCTTTAATCACCAGATCATCCCTTCTGGTTATATTTAACATGTGAAATGTATTGCTAGAAACACTCTTTTGGATGACTCATGACATACTAAGCAGACTTAAAAGCCTCAAACAAACTATAAAATCATCTGAAAAGACAAAGACCAGAAAAAAGAAAGGAAGAAGATAAGAGATTAAGGAGGAGGAAGAAGTGATAACATCTAGGATTAATATGCTGTATATTCAGCAGCAATCCAAGTAGGGTTACAATATTAACCCTACTTTACACCACTCTGGGGGAAACACAGGAGGAGTTACTATGTGGATTCCACAGGCCACTGTGGAACTTCTCTGAGTAGCCAATGCAGACCTGAGTGTATGGGGAAGGGAACAGTGTGAGCTGCAGACTACCTAATATTGCAGACCAGAAGTTGCTTCATCTAACCCCATTAGATGTGGAGAGAGGCTGTGGACACATCCATTGCTCCTGTCTGCTGAATATCAGTCTTTGGCTGAAGTAGTTTCTTGCTGGTGTCGTTTAGCTCCATCTCTGGTGTCAAGCGCTGTGAGGTGGCAACCATGTCACAGCACAATGAGGCACCTATGGGAGAAAGCACTTATGGAATCAAACATGAGTTAAAAAGGTCAACACCGCTCTTTTGGCTCTAACACAATTATGAGAGTCCCTCCCAACCTCAAAACTAGTCAGGTAGTTTTGCAAGATGGACTGGTGGAAATACAGTTAGATAAAGAAGGAAAAGCTCTGATTAAGGCTAGGGTATTTTTCTTGGCTTACGGAGAATGTAAGTCTTATGTACAATACATGCTTTTTAAAGATGGTATTTTAAATTGATTTGATTACCATAGAGCTGACACATACTGCACAAAAAGAACAACAGGCGAAGAAATTCATTTATAATAGCCAGTAAATGAATTTTCCCAATGCTTGTTCTTTTTGCACAGTACGTGTCAGCTCTATTATAATCAAATCAATTTAAAAAATACCTTCTTTCAAAAATATAGCAATATTTATTACCAGCTCACACCTTTTTTTATCTGAAGTGTATATATATGTATATATGTGTATATATATTTATACACATGCATATAAAACGCCTTCTTTGAAATATACGGTTGTATTTATTACTAGCCTAACTTTGGTTCTAGACTATACCTGTGCATATAGATGTGTGTGCATGTATATAAATATACATGGAAAAGGGTTTTTACCTATATAAAAAGATTAAGGAGGCATACCATTTCACATAGTGCTGATGGCACCCAGTAAACCTTGAAATCAAACAGAAATTCCAGAGGGGAAATTTACTCCACCAGTCTTCCATGCATACCAGAAGGACTTAGATGAATGAGCCAAGACTGAGTATCCAAGATGAACCTAAGGAAAACTTCATGCCTCTCAACTTATCACACCAAAGCAGGTGGATTTTGTAGGGCTCCAGCTCCAGTTGCCTCCAAATATCAGCATCACAGCAGTGACAAACAAATTGATGCTCTGCATATGGTCCTCGTGTTTACCACAATCCTTCCTTGCAAACGCATTTTCAATCTGTAAAATGAAGCACTATGGTAGCATGGTCCAGCTGGTAGAAGCATGACTGAGCTTTGCAGAGCAGAAGAGTTTGGGATTCTCCTACAAGCCCAAGGAGGCTCTTTTTCACCTGCTGCATCACCTGAAGTGTGAGGATATAGAGTCAGGGACAACTCTGCCTACTTGGGCTTGGCTCACCAAGGACAGAAGCTGTAATCCTTTTCTTCCAATGAGAAGGGATAGGGATATTTCACCCAGCAGCTAAACATCATTGAGTCTGGGACATTTACCCCTCCCTCCACCACCTTTTTGTAGGTGCTGGAAGGCCAGCTTAAGGGAAAAAAAAAAAGGAATCATTCTTCCCCTTTGGTTATCCTCATTCCCCTAAGGAAAGGGCATCAATGTGGCCATACTCTTTGGGTGTATACATTGCTGCCTTTCTATTTTAATCCTCTCCAATTGTCTCTGAAACCCTAATTTGCCTTCAGCTGTATCTGGTAAGGAATAGCAGTGGCCTCCAAGCTATTATATTACCACAACCATTGTGAGAATAAGTCACCAGGCAGAGGACAGAAGTGCTATGAATGGAGAAGAGGGCTGTCCCTTGAGCACAACCTTTATTAGACATCAGAGAATCAGGGCAGAGGAATGTCCCTGAGGCAAGGCTTCATTAGGTCCTGCTGCTTGAGGAATGACTGGCTTTCCAGTCCTGCAAAGAGCCCTCTGGGGTATAGGTTACGCCTCTCACAATGATAATTACAAAAGGATGCAGCCGATGATAACTAAAAATGGTGCCACATTTTGGAGAGGCCAAAGCCATTTGCAGCCAGTGGGAATTTTCCCGGTGGCTTTACTGAGCCTTAGTCAGCCCCGCAGCACAAACGGCTGCGCGCCTGGGTGGAGTTCAATGGGAAACATCTTTCTCAGCCCACGAAAATGTTAGCAATTTCAGCATTTTCCTGTTGTGGGCTGGGAGGAATCATGAGTCCTTCAGAGGTTTTTAATGAGCAAACAGAGAAGGTGAGTTGAGGGTCGAGGTGAGCAAGTTGCCAGGGGTTGGGGCACCCACTCAAAAGCATAATATCTTTATGCAAGCCCTTTGCCTGCTCTCTTCTGCTGAAGGCTTGCTTCTTACCGCCTGGGCAATGTGTGATTTCAGGGTGGCTCTGTCATTTACTGCCTGAAATGCATCTGATCTCTATCTCATTTCAGAGGTGATGCAGTCTTGGGGAAACAAGCCACCGCGCGTCACCCTCTTGTAGCAAGAATGTTTGTGAACTAGACTGGCACACGGGATGGATCCCTGTGCTGAGTCCCTGAGCCTTTCACCACCTGAAAATCCACACATGAATGGCTACAGCCAGATGCTGGGGCAGAGGTACTCTTCACAAGCTGGTCTGAGAGTCATGGCTTGAGCCTCTCTCCTCTTTACTAACATTTTGTATTCTTTTGCTGTTTATGGATGTATTTTTTTGGTAGCTATTTCCTTTGGTTTCCAAAAGAAAAAGAATCTTGGAGAAATCTATAGAAATAGGTTATCCATGCATTTAAAAAGAAAAAAAAAATTAAAAAAAAAAAGGAAGAAAAAAAGAAAAAAAGCCACCACAAATTTTCAAACTCTTTGCAATGGCCAGGAATGGTTACAGAGATAGGTACCTCCAGGCACTACATTTGCAGTAAAGCAGCAGCAAGTGAGCTTTTTAGTCATGGACCAGGCAGCTTCTGCTGGATTTTCCTCACCACCACTAGGGGGGAAACTGAATTTTCTTCCATAAATTGCCTAGTTGACGGGAAAAAAACCCATCACATCATTGCAATGTTGAAGGCACTTCAAAACGACTCAGATGTTTAACTATTGTGCTAGTGATCATACATTCACATTGGGCTGCAGGCCAAAAAAGAAAAAAGAAAAAAAAAAGGAGAGAGAGAAAAAAAAAAAGCAAGAATCTTGCAGCTGAAATGCTATAAAGTGCTGAATTTTACCTTAGAGCTAAACACTCTTCAGTGACAAATTTCAAAGGCCATATGTATGGTATTTTCATGAAAAGCAGAAGACCCTAAATTTCTTTGTTTAACTGGAAGCAATTTCCCTCCCCAAACAGGAGCCTTCTGTAGTTCACCTCATTTATTGCGAGGCTACAAATTGTGCTTTCTTTTTTTCCTGGTACAGTGAGATCTAAAATACAGAAATAAGGGCAACAGAAATTGAAGAAAAAATATATTTGCTGTAATGCCAACAGGAAAGTTTGCAAAAAAAATATCACTGCCATCTTTGATTGTTTCTAGGGATTACTTCAGGCACACCGTGTGTTGGCGAGCAGTAACTGTGTAATGGTAACAAGAAGAGAAAGGAAGGGTGAGAAAGGGTTTTTTGTTGTTTTTTCCTCAGTATAATTGAAGATGAGACCTACTACAGTGGCCTTTCTGCTGTCGAATTAAAAACTCAGAATAAATAAGATGGAAAAGGTTCCACATGTGCCATCATCTGAGCTATGTTGTTACACTTGAGTAGTACAGTCTTGAATATGAGATTATTTTTAAGAGGCTGAAGGCACTGAGATTAATTTAATCTACATCCTGTACTCATCAGAAACCATGTTCACATCTTTCTCCTAAACTTCTATGGTTTAGAGATGTACTTTCTTTTTTTTTTTTTTTTTTGGTAAATGGAAGTTAATTTCCCATGTAACCACATGCTTCCAGGAGCTGGGACTTCAGGAGCTATTTCAAGAATTGGCAGCACTGGAATATTTAGATATTAAGTTTACTATAAAGGAAGCTGGAAGAAATCCGTATGTAGGAAGGCTCACTGAATATTCATACAAATTACTCTAGCGAATCTCATTTTCTACCACTGTCTTCTTTTTCCTGCCTGTTCAGACCAGCAAAGTTTTGATCGCGGTGTTTATGTAAAGTTCACTCTTGTCCCAGTATTTGTGTTCCTGCTCAGGAACAGCTTTTTGCATGTGAGCCTTTTCTCTGGGAAATTGTGTTATATCCTCCTGACAAAGGTGGAAAGCCAAAGGTCATCCATTTGGGAAATGGAAATGATACAGTGTCCGATCGTGAGGACACATCACATGAATATTAGCAACCGAAAGTTCACCAGCTACAGCTGGGCCAACGTTAGCTCACTTAAAGCATTTGAGCTCTGTGGATAACAACTAAATCCATGACAAGCACGGGGACATGGTTGAGGCAGAGGGACAACTCATTTCCTCCAGGACAACGGGGCTGGCCTCTTGTAGTTGCCAGGGTGGTGGAGATGTCCGCTCTGAGCCACGCACCGAAATGCTCCTGCCTCTGGGGATTTAAACGAAGCCGTGGCTTGCTCCTGCCATCTCCGTTCATGCTGACCAAGTCCCAGCGATGAGAGCAGGCGGCAGTCGTTTGCGAGCAAGGGTTGCAGGGTCTGCTCCGGGATTTCCTTACAGCCAGTTTGCAGCAGGCGTGACTGATTATAATTTTTTTCATACAAATAAGCCTGGTCAATGCTACTTTCCTCTGGTGGCAGCGGCAGTTCTTACTTTTCAAATTCCTGATGCATCAGAGCACCTCAAAACACAACCAAAGCATCAGGATCTTGTTACCGTTAGCCGATTAGGCTTTACCTGGAACTTGGGAACACAACATACTTACAGAGATGGACACAAAGACAGACACAAAAGCCACATCTTCTTTTTACCAGCAGAACTGTTGCTTGATAGGCATCGATATTTCCCGTCAGCTCCAACAATGCCAGAGAAATGCATGCCTCACGTTACCTTTAGCCTTTTAAATGTGGTTTGCTTAAGTCAGCTCATTCCAGGTCCTTTTGCATCTCCTGACAGCTGCCTGGGAGAAGGCCCCTGACTATCCCAAAGTGTGCAGCCATCCGTTTGGCTGGCGCGGGGGGTCACACATGAAAGCCTCTTGAGATAAATTCCTACTTGCGCAGGGTGATTACCCGTGGAGCCCTGCTGTATCGCTTGTCTTCAAAAGCTGGACTTCGTTGATCAGTGACGTGCTGAGGTTGGCCTTAATTAACCAGTGAGGTTTCTGTCCTCTGGGCCTTGTGAAGATGTAACCAAAAAAGGCAACTCCTTCCATTCCCCTGTTCCCCAAAGATGACAAGACAGACTTGACATCCTAATCCTTCAGTCTTGTCTTACTCACTGAAAGGCTCAAGCAGTGTCAAAGCAGCCAGCTGATTGCAATCTTCATGCCAAACCCAACATCTTCATTCCAACGAGCAGCTCCCACATTAAATTTCCACACGTCCCCTCTGCCCTCTGTGCTGCCCCCTGCACCGTCTCCCCCCCCTGCCCTTTACAAAAAACCAAGACTTCTCTGCTGGAATACAAAATAAAACAGAATTTTAAGAAAAAAAAAAAAAAGGAAAGAAAGAAATAAGAGGAAAAATACCCACAACAACACAAAAAATCTCTTCCAATCCCTTCAAGCAATAACTGCAATACAAGGCCAGTTGGGACACAGTCAAATTAGAGAGTTATTATTACCTAGGGGACATTAGAAATCAAGTTTGTTACTGGCAGTTCCTGTTTCTGTAAAGACTTGTTAATAGCTGAAGTTTTAAAAGGTGTTGTTCAATTCGCAAAGCATTATTTTTCTAAGCAGCCACCATGTTCTCACCTGCTGCTGTTGCTCCTGAGAGCTGCAAATGTCTGGAGGAGGTGGAGGCTCCTATCAAGGACATCTCTGTGCCCCCAAGAGAGGAGCTACTGCCCCTGCCTGGGCAAACTGGATGGGAGCTCTCTCCAGACGAAGCTGGAGGCTCGTTTGGATGGGCTGCATTTAGTCTGGCAAGCTCACAAAATTTCAGGGAAGGAAAAGGGTCTTTGAAACTGTGGTTAATGTGGAGGTGGAAAGAGAAAGGAGGCCTGGATTTGTGGTCCCTAAAGGGAAATGTTTTTCGGTTGCTTGCAAGTTCCTCAGTCACAATGACTCAATAAATCAGATTTTTCACTTCGGGCCAAATCCTCCCCTTACGAACATCAATGATGCCGGCTTAGGGGAATCTCTGTAAATCTCTGCTAATTTCCAGTTTGGACTGCTGTGGTTTTACACATCGATGTGACAGAAGCAGACTTCATTTTGGCAGAAATCTGTCCCCTCTCTAATTTATGTAACCTATGCAGTCTCTATGCAGTTTACATCTGTTTTATGTCAGGGTGAATTTTTCATTGTCTAAAATTATTTTAAAAGCAGAAGGGAAAAAAAAAAAGGGAAATCTAGCAAGAAAACAGAAGAGACTTCGATTTTGAACTGCAAACATTTTTAGAGCTTTTATTTTTTATTGTCTAATTAGGATTTTTTGGAGGAATCTCAGTGTGGATGTGGAGGAGAACATGTGTATCTGTCCTGTGTGTACCTCATCAATGCACAGAAAAGCAAATGTCTTCTAAAACTCCTTTCACAAGTCAGTTATAGTACAGCGGATGAGAAAAATCTGCCCTGTCTGTATTTTAGCCTTATGTATACATACATGCACACATGCATATTTACAGGTGTGGATGTATATATTTATATATATAATTATTGTTTACAGTATGACTGGTTTACATCTGTCCAGCTGCCTATAAATTTATTATAGGCAATTACATATGTAATTGAATTCTAAAATGCCCTATAAATTGTGACCATCTGATATGTATATAATAAATAAATCTTATGTAAGGACTACATACATTTCAGAGTTTAACACAATATACCCCTCTTCCCACCAAGACCAAAAGTGAGTGTTTAAAGGAAACACAGAGGAAAGCTGAACTGCACCCCAGTTAAATTCCTTTAGCCCCAAACTTCACTTATTTCTGTCTCTTCTTCTTCATTTTTTTTTTCCATCTTCTTTTCTTAATTAAGAGATGGGTAGCTAACTAGGAGGGAGCCCTGCCTGTCACTTGGAGCAAAACTTTGTGGGACTTTATCTGAGTCCTTTCACATCACTCAGTCCTCAGTTTCCTCATCTCTAAAATGGGCACAGGGATAGCAGTTGAATTCCTGAAGAGTGGCTGTCTGGGGAGCCTGGGGGGGCAGGCAGTGCTCCCCATTTGGCATCCCTAGAGGGGAGGGGATGGGCACCACCGTGGCTGGTGCAGTGAAAAGGGTGGCTGTGGACTGGACATGCTCCTGTGTCCCACCACAACCATCTCCAAGAGGAGCATCAACCACAACAATAAACACCAGCAGCTGCAGCGGCCGTGGGTGAAGGATGTCGCCAAAACCAGCAAGAATCCAACTTGCTCAGCCAACTCCTGTTTTCTCAGCAGAAAGGGAGGGGATGGGAAAGGCCAGGCTGGAGTCGGGGCTGCTGGTCCACTGGCCTGGGGGACAGGACAGGATGGGAAAAGGGTCCCAGCTGTGGAAGCTGGGGCAGCCTTGCATCCCTCACTAGTCACAGCTCCTGGTTCCTCATCCCTCCCTCCCCACAGTCCTCGGCTCCAGCCCCTCTCCCCTTCGCCACTTTTGCTTTATTTACGAATATGTCGCTGGAATTCAAATGAGTTATCTATTCTGTGGCCGCCTCACTTTCCCACAGAGGGCCAGTGCCTGCCTGACGCAGGGTCCGGCCGAAACAGCGCGAGAAGAAAAGGAAAGAGCAAAAGAATGCTTTTCAGCTCTTTTTATTCCTCTTTCCACACCCCCACCCCCCCCTCTTATCCCCCCCTGCCTTATTTTGTGTGTGTGCGTGTGTGTCGGGCGCACTCTTCACTGGCTGTGTCCCCCCGCCCTGCGCTCCCCTCCTCCCCGCTTTCATCCCCTTGGCCCTGCTTTAGCCCCCTTTATGTTACACGATAGCTCGAATGGAAGCCCAGGAGGGTCCTATAGGGAATGCATAGGATCCCTGGGAGAAAGAAAGCCCCCAACAAGCTATACACCAGATGTATAACGTTATATGGTCAAACTGGCAAACACAAAAGCGGAAAAACAAAAGACGTGAATTAGGGAGAAGCATTCAAAGGAGTGTTTTGAAAACAGCCCAGCCAAGAGGCTGGATTCCCCCTCCTGAGACTAAATGTTTGAAAGAAAAGGTGCTGAAGAAAGAAAGGGAAGGGGGGGAGCAGAAGGGGGTGGGGGAAGAAACCCATTTTTTCTAATTAGCTGAAGTCTAACAGGCCCTGAATTTTGCAACTACTTTGGGGTTATTTCTTCTTCTTTTTTCTTTTATTTTTTTTTTCCCTCTTCTTTTTCTCTTGCTTTAAATCAAACATAGTAGAGATGAGGTGCTGTAGCTTGTTAAAGTGAGGCGGGGGGGCCTGGTCAGAGGGGTGATGTGCAGAAACCTGTGCTCCATCTCTCCTTAGTCAAGGCTGCAATTAGTCTTTGGGCTTTCCCCCCTCGGTGTTTCTAGAGGGCTGTGCCTTCCATTATATCAGCCTCCCTTTTCTTCACCCCCACCAACCCGCAAATCTTGAAACTGGGAAGGTACCAGTCAGGGACAGATGAGAATGGAGGCATCTGCCTTTTTTATTTTTTTTTTTTTTCTTCTTTTAATTAGATTCTGTCAGCTCAACCCCCAGCACGCCTGTCCCCTGCCTGAACAGCTCTCACCACTTGTCCCAGTCTGAGGTGGAAACTCATTCAAAGTTGAAAAAAACCCACCACAAAACCCCCCAAACAAATGAGAAGGAAAACCCAAAAAAACAGGGATTGCAATGTGCAGTTGCAGTTTGGGAGATTGCAGGATTACCAGGGTGGGTAGAATGCTCCCTGCTTCCACCGCTTGATCCTCAGCAGCAGACCGGGGTCCGTGTGCCTGTGCTCAGTGCTTCTCTCCCAGCCTAACCCTGCAAAGGAAATTCAGGAGAGAGGAGGGGCTGGCTGGGACTGGGGTGCTTCTCTTTTGCTGGTGGCTTCAAAATTCAAGTCGCAGCACTTGCACCTTGGCAAAGATGGCCTGGAGGGTGCCCAGGAAAATTCCTGCCCTCGTTGCATTGACTGAGCATCACTAAGGGCCAGAGTTTGCTGCATTAGTTTACGTGTGAAATCGATGTGGCTACTAAGAGAGGAAGGATAAATTGTCAGGGTGGGATGGTAGCAGTCTTGCCCTGGTTAATTTTCTCTAATCCTGCATGGTGGCTAGTACAGAAAGCTTCCTTCTCTCCATGCATGCAAGCACACAGATACACAAAACCTGCTGTCCTGGACCTTTTCCTCTGAACTCCATCCCCAGATTTGTAAAGCTACAAGAAACGCTAGGATGTTCCTGGAGAGAGGGAAAGGAGGAGTAAGGAGAGCAAAGGGAGAAGATGAAGAGGGTTTTCTGGGGAGAGGGAGCTCAAGGTGGCTGTAGCGGAGGAACCTTCCGTCGCTCACCGCGTTTGGCTCTGCACTGTGGGCTTTGTAACGAACGCGTGGTGAAACGAGTTAGACCTAATGTGGAGCTCCTGATAGCTGTCATACGAAACACCAGGCTGCTCTGAAGATGGGAAATCAACAGCCTCACTGCTCTTCTAGCGGTGAAGGCTGCAAGACAGCTCTCTCTATGTCTCTGCAAGGTGTCAGCCCTCTCCCCTCCTCTGCCAGCGGCAGACGTAGAAGCGCAGCAAACTATTAAGATATCCAATATATAACAAGGGGTTGGCAGAATTACCATGCTGAAAATGTATGTTCACAGTTGAACAATTCATATTTTAGCTCCTTCACCTGGTGGTACATTTTTTTGATATACTTGTGGCAATGGATAAAATAGATTCATTAGCTTTGATTAACCTTCTTTAACTAGAGTTAAAAACCTGCCGCAGACAGCTCTGCAGCCTTTAGGATGCTTTATCATGTTTAAGACCCAATTACTGTTGTACCAAATAAGAATAAACCATCACAATAAAATGTGGCACACACAGCCCTGTTAAAGCTCACGGCAAATAATCATTAATTTATAACAGCGACTTCCCCATTTCTATAGTTTTATTGATGGCTACAGTTAATTCAAGTTGAAAACAATGTAACTTGACACTGATCAGACCAACTAGTTTTCTGGTTTTATTGACTTTTGCCTTTTCTTTTCTTTTTTTTTCTTTTTTGCTTTGTGTTTGGAGTCTCAAATGGCTACTTCTTAATAAACCCTCATAAAAACCAGGCAGAGAACAGCAAGGCATAGATGAAAAGGCTTTGGGGGAGATTTTCAAAGGCACAAAAGGTGCCTAACTCCCATTGACTTTCAATTACTGATTCATTTTTATTACGAATTTTGAGGAATTAGGAGGGAGTTGAGTTTTATGCAGTTATTTGTTTGTGCCAGCCACGAAGCTCGCAGTTTTAAAGAAAAATGATGCTTTAAATCAGTAATTGCTTCGAAACTTTTTTGTTCATTCATCTGCAACCTATTTGCTTTTCTGCTTTTCAGAGGGCTCTTTGATCTTAATAAAAGTCCAGAAGGAATACAGAACATAAATACACTTGTTACTGCAGCTTTTTCATTTTCGCCTAGGACCTGATCCTGCACTCACTTTAAACAGATGATTAACTTCATAAATGTTCGGTTAGGCTTACTCATCAGTGTAAAACTGCCTATCTGCCTAATTTCTTTTGCAGGATCAAATTCTGTGCTAATTGAAAGAGCTTCCATGTGTTTGTTTTACATTTCCTCGCATTTTGGCATAACTGGATGTGGAAAGCAGCTGCAGAACGCAACGTGTTAATTTTGGACAGGGTTTGACTGAAGTGGGAATAATAAACAGTGAGATGCTGCAGCTTTCAGGCAAAGCAGAGTAACAACAATTAAGGAAAAAAATAAAGAGAAAAAAAAGGAGAGAAAGATGCTAAGGAAACAAATCTCCAACCATTATAGTAAGAAATGTAGCTTAATATTTGACTCAGCTGAAGCCAGGCCACCAGGATTGCAAGCTGCGGTTTGGGAGGGGAAAATGTTACTGTTTGCAGGCCAGTAACATCCTTCTCATCTGTCTTTTCTACTTAGTTGTCTCTTTTGAGTTACACGTCTCTCTTTTTAAAGCTAAAGATGAGTCTCTGGCTAAACTATACATTTGTGCAGAAAATTAACTGTAAATTCTCAGCAATGCCAAACGTCAAGGAAATAAACTAAATCCCCACGGCTGCTAATTTGGAAAGTTTGGGTCAGAGGCACGATGCAAACTCAGTTACCCCTTTGCTAGGATGCTGTGCCCAGTGAAATCTGCTGCTGCCAAGGGTCATGATTATTGTTTCTGGGCTGATTTTAAGACGTTGTGCTCAGTGGATTTGACTCCAGGTCAGGGTCGATGCCAGGTCTTCTGTGCTGATTTTATCTACCAACTCAATTCTTTTTCAGCATCTTTTTCTCTTTTCTTATAGCTCCCAAAGTTCTCGTTGGTCATTGAACTCCTTCAAACTTTATATGCTAGTTCTTTCCCCAGTATCAGACTCTCCACTTGTGTGACCTAAAGTAATGAAGTTGAATCAAATGAAACTATATTAGATCTGTTCCTGGTGTAAACTGGTCTATCTCCAGGATCAGCTGACAATTTCAATACAATTGTTTGGGTTATACACCTTACCCAGGCAAGTAATTCCAATGTTTGTAGTGGAACTATTCCCCCATGAGTTAAATGCCTCTGTGAATTTGCAGAATATAACTCACACCTTTCGAGAAGAGCTGAGCGAGGCAGAAGAGGATATGTGCTGCATACATTTCCCTGTAAGAACTAGATCCTGCTCCCACTGAGTAGAAGACAGCATTCCTACCTGTTTTCCTGCAGCAGGACTAGAACTGATATTAGCTATACATTATGCTTTGGACTGCAAATGCTTGCAAAGAATGCCAGATACTAGACTGCAGCTAAAATGTCTTCAAAAAAACCCAGATTTAATATTTCATCAGAAGAACAGAGAGGGAGATTTGCTAAACATCAAACAAATATTAATACAAATGCCTCCTGAAAGGAAGTCAGTTATGAAAATCAGTGAATACAAATGTTCCAATTGACATCACTGGTGCATGTTTGTGGGCTTTTTGTTTACACTGCCACATCATGAAAAATAAAGTGCACCCAAACTGTGCATATTGATAAGGAGATGCTTTAATCTCTGAGCCTGGTGACATGTGAAAACCGTTTCAGCTTCATTCTTGTGCGTGATATTTGCACCAAGAAACCCTGTACCAGTTGGGTACATTTTTCTTTAGTTTTGTACGCGCATGGAGAAAACAGCTTTAGAGTAGTGACTATGGCTGATCCTGCTTTAGACTATAGCCTAATTCTGCACCTTGGGGGGAAAAGGATACAGAAAATGGATGGCTCAGAATTAAAACTGTTAACCTGAAAGTTAATTCTTTGAGCTGTCACTTGCTTCCTTGTAACCCTGGTAAGGTCATTTAAGCTCAAAGGGATCAGTGGAAGTCGAGATAGCTACAGCCAAGTAGACAGGTTTAAAATCCTTGGCTATGAGAAGATAGTATGAGAAGGATGGTTTGTTTGTTAGAAGCAGCTATTCAGGAGTGGGATCCTTGAGTCTCAGGTCATGTCCATCCAAGATGATGGTGGTCACCCACAAGACAATTTTGGCTCAGCCCGTGATTGGGTTGCTGTATTGGGACATGAAGCGAATCTGACTGAGCCTCTTAGGTACCCATCTTTCTATATCTGCAAGCTTCAAGTTTGATTTTAGAAGGGAAAGGAGGAGCAAATGATTCCTATTGTCCATTTATCTTTGTTATTACTATTATTCTCATTTTTCCTCAGAAGAAACAGTTGAAAAGGTGGAGAAAGGAGGAAAGGAAAGAAAATGTGAATACTTTTAACTTGTTGGAAAGGTAACTAACAATTTCAGTGAGTTAGGGACCACACTCTTTGACAGCTTTGTTTTACAAAACTTGTTGACAAACTTTTTTGACAGAAATACTTGTCCCCAAGGAGATCACAAAAATTCATACAGTTCTTCTAACCTGCTTGACTGCCTTTCATACAGCAGCCCCATTCCAGACGACAGAAACTGAAGTGATATTATGTGCTGAGAACGCAGCTAAGACAAGAAGCGCCAGCTTTTTAGGCAAAAACCTGTTCAAAAGCCAGAAGAGCTGTAAATAGTCAGAAAGAAGATGCTGATAGATAATGGGAAAAAAAGGAATAGAATCCCACAGTTATCCTATCAATGGGTGATTTGAACAATACTATCTGAAGCAGAACTGCTGAGTTTCATGAGAACATGAGGGAGGCAAACTGACATTTGAATCTATGAGTCATGGTCCCATGTAGCACTCTTTGTAGAAGGATCATTATGACCATAATGGTCACAGTAGGAATAAAGTCTAGGTCTAGCATTGGCCAAAATGTGGTACCACTGAAATGACTCAAATGGTATATTTTTCGATCAAGCACAACTGTGTATGATATTTGGGAGTCCAAACCTAAAACATAGATTGATCATGTATGATGTCAGTGGGCAACAATTCTGTGGGATCCATGGTGGAAGGAGTTTGATTTGTTGCTCTATTCCTTAAGCCAGGTTTCGAACAAATAGGAAAGGACAAAATGAAAAAAAGAAAAAGAGAAAGAAAAAGGCAAAATGTAAGACAATGCTCCCCCCAGAAAAAAAGGAAAAGAAATTGAATCCTTTGGAGCTGTGTAAGAATAATAGGAAATTTATACTCAATTAAGCCACTCAAGCACAGCTGTTAATTAACCTTATCAGAAAGGACATTCCATTTTTATAGACCTGAGGCTATCAGCAAGTACTGGACTTTTTAAGTGGATGAAAAGGTGCAATACATAGATTTTAATGTACAAAAGCATATCTAAAGAAAAACTTTGTACATATCCAATCCAACTTTTAAAAATGTTCAGTATTTAAAAAAAAAAAAAAAAAAGAGAATATACATTGAGGGGAGCAGCATTTCTATAGCTGCTATAGAATATCATGGATCTGAAAAGAAATCCCATAATTGTTGGTGTCATGTTGCAATGACTTCTACAAAACCTCTGACTGCCTTTAGAAGGTCAGAATTCTTTTGGATGGTCAGATGGACTAATCATACATAAATATTACACTGTACATATCCAAAGAAAAAATATCTGTAGAGTCTACTACATCCTACCCACTAACATGAGAGATAAAGGCTGAAAGTATGATCGAGGAACCTGGAAAATTTACTAGAAATTAATATGAAAACATTATCATCCTGAAAGGGCAACAAAAAACTATTGAGACATAAGGAAAAAAAGACATCACAAATCATGTGAAACACATCAAAATATTGAAGAATTAGGAGGTGATAATGACCTGCTCTAACAAAAATTATGAAGGACCAGTGAAACTAGCACACATAAAATACCGAGAGGATAGGAAGCTCTCCTGGAGGTCAGCTGAGCTCTCCAGGATATACACCTGCAGAAATGAGAACACACAACCTTTTTTTTTTTTCCTCTTTTTTCAGTATGCAACGCCACAAGTTCATTCTATTTTTCAGTATCCAGTATTTGTTCTTATACTTCACTATATCAATGTGTGTATGTATGTATGGACATTTAAAACACACATACAAACTTAAACATGCAATGGGAATTAGAAAGACTTTTTTAGTGAGAAGGTTCTTCTAATGAGATTCCTCTGATGTCCAAGGAACATATTAATTCTAGGAATATGGAGAAGATGCTTAAGTTGAAATGTTTAAATATTTTGCCTAAATGTCCAGCATTGATCCTCCTGAAAATTTTATATCCTTAAATTACACATTCAGGCAGACTTTCTTTCATAGTACTGGACTAACTTCTACTCATTTTATTAAGGAACATATTTCCTAAACAGAGCAGTGATGTAGATAATTTTCCTTTCAGACAAATATATTTGTGATTAAAAAAGAAGTTCTTATTCTGTGTTGGAACAAAATAAAGATTTTTGAAGTCTTTCATGGCTGAACTCACCAGGACAAGAACCTACTAGGTCAGAGCTACCAGGTAGACCTGGGACATGAAAAAGCTTGACCTGGCTTCCTGCCTAACATACTAAATTATGTAGGACAGTTTTCTTAAGTGGTTCCCCTGGCAACTGCCACCATGAGAACTTCCTTTAGGGTTGGATACATATTTCTGAAATTTCAATGAAAGTTTCAATAAAATTTATCTGCTGAAGTTCATCAATTTCAGTACATTACAATTATGAAATAAGACTGCAAGTCTGTCCTGTATTGACAGGATAGACCCCTATACTGTATTCTGCTAGTGAATTGTCCATTTTAGTGTTGAATAAAATTTTACAACTTCCTGTGGGGAAATCCATCCTATTGACTTTCACTTCTGGGGACAGATCTGCCTGTTCTTTACTCTCCAGTATCTTTTTATTCAGTCAAAAGCTTTTTCTTTCTTTGTCTTAGCTCAGATAATTGATACAAATGGAAACAGTCCCAAAACCAAGAAAAAAGAAAAGGGTAGAAAGCAAATTGCTCAAGGATATTCCAATTTTGCAGCAGGGGTGTGGTGCATTGATAGGTAACAGGCAGCATTTGATTTCAGCAGCTTTGAACAGTGTCATTAACTCTGCTGTGTCACCTAAACAGAGTCACTGGAGCTCTAGAGCATATGCAGATATAATAAACATTACTGCCTGGGGAAAAGTGAATTTCCTTTACATTAAAGTACAGTGGGGACTTTCAGAGTTTTATAGTATGTGGTTAAGTCACACCTTTACCTCTAGATCTTCTACTTTCTATGAGCCATTAGCAGCTGGAAATGAAAAATACAGAACAAACTTGTAGGGAAAATATTGCAATCCCTATATAAGCTTGTAAATACTAGCATTGCAGACTGCAGGTGGGTACATGTGTTTTATAATTCCAGAAAGAGACAGGTAGGGGAGCCCTTATAAATATGTTATTAAGCAGTAAAGCACACCAAATGTAAAAAAAATCTGTTCCACGAAGAGAACAAAAATGTATTTCAGAACCCCTTCTCTTCTGTGGAAGTTGTGTTGGAATTTGCCAGCGTACATCAAGGGGGGCAAGGATTTTTCAGTAGGTAATAGCTGTATGTCTAATTAAGGCCCAGGGACACTAATACTAAAAGCAAGTTCAGGGCATATTTCATAAATGTGTATGATTGACAAAACCAGGAAAATCGTTAAAGTAATTTTTTATATCTAGGTTTGAAATATTTTAATATCTGTCCATTTTGCCACTCCTATAGGAAAGAGACATGCATATGTATTTATGGGGAGATAAACAGAAAAAGTTGAAAAAGTTTGTGTAAGTCCATTTTCCATCTATCCTCCTTTCACCTTTCTCTTCCCAAATTCAGATTTTTTCTGTTGTTTTGACCTGAAATAGAATTTGTCCTGTATTTTCAGTTTTTCCACTCAATGAAAGGACCTGTGTTCACATATACATATACTCCTCATGCAAGTTAGTTTTCCTTCATATTTCTTTGAATATGAAGAAATGACAACTGTGGACCATGGGAGTTTGGCAATAACACCAGGGAATATTTGTATTCACTTGCTCTCTTTGGACAACCAAGACGGCTTTCTCCAAGAAAGGCCACACCAGTTACAGGGCATGTAAAGAGTCATGGAGCCTTCTTGTTTTCTTCTCCCAGAAAGCATGCACAAATGTATCACCATGCAACTAAAATCCTCCGATACAAGTGAATCCAGAGACAACATCATAAACCAGAAAGCAGCACATCTTCCATTAACGTGCTGCATCAGCTGTTTCACCCCTCTATGTCTCAATTTCTTCTACCTCTGTCATACGTCTAGCCTGTGAAAGCTGTATGGCAGGGACTATCTTTTTATGTCTTTGCATGGGGATGCAAAGAGAGGGGCATCAGTCTAGATTAGAACCGTTTAGTCCTTGCCATAATGCAAATGAATCCTATTAAAGGATGGAGGCCTTAAATAGCCTGTACTGAACCTTCTGTGATTAATTTAGATAACTTTTTTTTAACAAATCCATTCTACATTCTTCTATGAACAAAACAGAACTACTGTGCTAACCTCATCCCATAATTTCTAAGCCCCAGAAGCCCTACAAAAATGTATCAGCAATTAGTTTTGAATTAAACAGAAAGTGATGGAACAAATGCAAAAGTATTCACCTTTGTAACATGGCCACATTGCAGAGATATAAGACCACAGCTGTTCTCGCCTAAAAAGGAGAATTCCAGAAAAAGAGAGGCTGGGAAAGAAGTCAACAATGGGCCCTGGAACTGAACATCATGCTCAGATTAATTTAGAAACCACTAAACATTTTGCCAAAAAAGAAAAAAGTAAAAGAAAAAACCCACCATTTTTTTTATTAGGCAATAATATGTGTGATTTAAATCCAGCACTGGAAACAGAAGTTCAGGCTTCCACTCTTGACACACGTTAGCTCGGACCGGTTGTGCAAGCAGAAATGAAGCTGATATATTAGTAAGTGGAAAATGAAACTGATCCAGAAAAATCAATACTCCAGGGGTAGATTTGGATTCCAAATCTACCTACTAGCACAATATCTAAAAATAATAGGAATCCAGGAGGCTTGAGGTGGGAGAACGGGGCTTGCTAGAAGGGAAAGAATCCAGAATGAAAGGAAGGAATTCATCTGGTTCATATTAATTTGTATTAATTTCCATTTAATAGCATAACCACCTGTATTGAAAGAATGAATGTGAAATATTTTCATCGATTCTCCCATGTAACTTAATACTGAAGGATAAACAGCTGGACATGGCATAGGGCTCAAAGAGAGCTGAGAGTGGAAGGGTGAAGAGCAAACCCACCCCTGGTGAGCTCCACCGGCTCCGTTAGCAGTGCAGTGATTTCAGAGGTGTGTATGTGCTCTGCCCAGTGCACTCACCACTCCCTTGGCTGCTGGTGGTTGAAGTCCAGTTTACATGAGGCTGAGGAGCCAGCCTAGCCTTTGGTATTTGAATCTCTATCCTGAGGTTGGCCAACTGTAAAAACAAACCAAGCAGTGACATTTGATTTGGACTCCAATAATAATTTGGCAATGTCAATCTTTTCAGAAGTCTCCCAGCTTATATACTTTACTGTTATTGTAAGAGGTACTTTGGGTTTACTTGCTGAAAAATCCCCAGCTCTTTCAGTCTTCCAGTTTGCTCAACCATGTGCTGACACCTGTGATGTGTGTGTGTGAGTTAACGGCTTTGGAGGAGAACCACACATCTGCTGTGGCGGGCCACCAGCTTTGGAAAGCTGCTACATGTCATGAGGCTCGGGTCGCCTCTTTTAACACAGTCCTGGTCTAAGAGTATTCTTCTAAAAACCATGCCACGTAGTGCCTGGCAGCTCCTGCAAGAAACCAAGCATTTTTCTGCTTGCTGTAAATTTGGTGGATCAAAGTCCCGTGGCAATTTCATGGTCCTTGGTGAGTGACGAGTCAGTAAAGTGCTCTGAGCTTTTTTGGTTGCAACCGATGATGGAGTTGGAAGGTCACAGTATAGTCAAACCAGTGATCTCTGAAGCCTAGCTGGCCTGAAAATAAAACCTGTCCATGTTATGTATCTGTCCTTGTGATTTCTCACATCTCGAGAACATTACCTTTTGGATTGCATTATTAGCAGGTTCCCAACAGATGGTGCTAATGAGACTATTAAGTAGCCTAACCCAATATGCAAATGATGCTGTGAAAAGGGCTGCTGGGACCTGTCCCTTTCTTCTTTCTACCTTGTGTTAAAAGGGAACTTTATTAAACATTATTACAAGCAGCTTCCACAGGCTGTGAAATTCAGAAGATTTTCAAGCCACAACCAGGGGAAGCAGAGAGATGTCTGCTGCTTATCCAAAATCTAATCGGGCTGGCACTGGATGGCTCTAGGCACTGGGATTAATTAATACAGGTAGACCAATCTTGCATCCTTGCTGCCAGTATTTAACAAAGTCACGTCCAAAAGCCCTTTCAAAGACTGAAAGAAAGTCGTCTTTGTTTGTGAGGCTGATTGGATGTTACTCAGTTACCTCCTTTTACACAGGGCGGTTTTATGTAACACACCAAATACAATGTTTAAGTAAGGTTAGTGTTATGTTATACAGTCTAACATATAAAAGGATGTTTAAAGTTAAGGCTGACACTCCATCCTTAACTTTTTGTACCTTTGTGCTACATCACACCTCAAACATAACATTGATTTAGGGCCCCTGCCCTGGCTCTATCAAGACATGGGGAGATTAATTACATTAAATAAATTATTCCAACCTTTACATTAACTACTCATTCCTTTGTCAGTTTAATAATTTCAACATTTAGGTAGTGTTGTCTGTTAGCACACTCTGTTAGTCTTTTTTTTTTCCTTAAATAGGAACATCCCCAACCATTAAAAATGGGAAATTTCCATATACACAAGGTCATAGTTTGCATTTTCTTTTCTAAATTGGACATTATGGGTCGGATTTTCCAGACTAGGCATGTGCACGTAAACATCACACATTAAAAATGTGCAAACTTAACTGTAGAATATAACTCCTGAATGAGTTTGTTCATATTATGTTCCCAGGGTAGTGTGTCAGGTAACCGTACGGAGCTCTACGCAACCAACCAGCCATTCATTTATGCTTACACGGGAACGTGTGGCCTTGTTCTTTCAAAGCTAGATAGTGTTATTGAACAACACTGCATTTGAGTTATTATTATCATCATTGGTTTAAGCACATTTATTTTCAAATTCAGAAAGCTCCGATAGAGCTCTTACACCCTGTGCGTGATGTAGAGCTAAAGCATGTTCTACTTTCTACAGGGGAGAGAGCGAGAAAGGGGAAAAAAAAGGAAGTTCCATTTGCTTGGCACCACAACTACCCTAGAATGCCTCAATCGTTTTTTTCTAGATGAATTTTCAGAAACAGAAAGAAATTAGTATAGAATAGAAATAAATCCAGTCCTTTATAAAATTCCTAATAGTCTAGGAGCTCTGTCAGTAAGATCATGTGTCCAGTATTTTGCCTCTGATAACCATAGTTGGAAAGTCTAGAAATGAGGCAACTGCACATGTGAAAATAGGTTAGCATGTCACGAGTTTCTTTTAGGCATTTCTTAAGGGTGTTCCTTTCCTGAGATGGATCATCAGCCTACTCTGTGCAGCTATTTTAGTATTAATTGCTAATGGCTGTAGGCTTGGGTGGGGAACAAGGCACCATAGGAGCTTGGAGTAGATAGGAACTGTGGAATGAGATGAAGCAAAAGAAATCTTTTCCCTCTATCAACACCTTACAAACGTCTGGCCAGATGATGGCATCTTCCTGAAGGTAAATGCAGGCTTCTCCCAGCTAACCTCCAAATTTCATAGCATAAAGCAGAACTAAGTATTTTTGTTTCTTCTTGTTGGAAGAGATATTGTGGCTGCTGTTGAAGACACACAGAATCAACTTCACCTGTGATGAGTAGAAGTCCTGGGGCCTTTAATGTAGAAAATTTAACTTGGGAGGCTGGACATTGGAATAAGGAACTATGACAGGGCCTTCACTGAGGCTCTTCTAAGACTTGAAAGTCCTTAAATACTGTAGGGTTAGCCCATAAGGTAAAGTCACATGTCTAGTATCTGGCCTTCTCCATGACTGTGAACAAGTCATGTGCTGACACTCTCTGAGAAAGGGGAATACCGCTTTCTGGTCTCCAAGGGCATGCAGTGAGGTTTGGATGACTATAGAGCCCTCCCTGAAACTGGTTGAGCTGCTGACAGTCGATGGTATGTCCTGGTGAGGAAACAGGAGCTGTTGGTTGTGGCAAATATTTCAGCAGTTGATTCCATATACTTATGGAAGGAATTGGTGTATTTCTTTGACACTCAATAATTTTTAGATATATTCTCTTCACCCTCCACCCTTATCTCTCTAAAAACACCAGGATTACTTCAATGACTTGACAGTCAAGTACGGCTCCCTAACGTGGTTTCTTGTAGCAGTCTTTGCTGCAGATGACTGTGAATCAGGCAACAAGAGCAGTTTCTGCTACATACATGGTCTCTTCTTTTGGCTCGTCTTTGGTGGGGGGGGGGATTTTTATGATCAGAATCAATTCCTGGTTAGGCCATTTCATCTCAACTGAAGGCCAAACATTTCCAGCCCTTATTTTAGATCCTGATTCTGTCCTCGGGGAATCCAGTTAAGCTTATAGTGCTGCATGACTCTTATGAAGGGTTCTTGATACATAAAATAACAAGGACGATTCATAAATTACTTTGCATGTGACAAATCTCATTGGGACTTGACACCGTGCAGGAAAAAAAATGTCAAATGTGTTTGGATTGCATCAGTCTGCTTACCACAGACCAGCATTTGCACTGCAAACATATTGCGCTGCCATATACTGCAATGCTGAAAGAAGGATAAAAATAAGCGACAGAATAAAAGGCCACATGATTTCCACTGCTGGCAAGGTGACGTCTGCCATCCTGGCTGACACACCAGTGATTAAACTCCAGACTTCCCGAGCTGCTGCTGTTGTAGCTTGAACTGGAGTCAAACCTACATAGCTGGGCTGTAGCCGTCATGGTCTTAATGTATTGGACATGCCTTGTGACCCCTAATGCACAGACACGCACACAGGGCAGGAATTGTCCCCAGATGCCTGTTAGGACTCTCCAGCCCAGAATCACGAATTGCTGAAAGATAGCTATTAAGTCCAAAGGATGGAAAATAAATTTCAAATTAACGCTTAGTTTGGCTATTGGTTTAAACGTCACAACCCTGTTTCTCTGAAAGAAAGAGTTTGAGAAAATGTCATATGCAAAATAGGACCAAGAGTTTCACATTTCCAGTTTTTCTTGGGAGACAACAGAGTTATTCTTCTTTCCAGTAGGAAGCAAATGTTCTAATGTACTTTCTTATGTATTTTGACATTTGCATTGACTATAAGTTGGGTCAGGGTGAGATTATATAAAAATGAATATTACTTGCAGAGGAAAGCTACCTTTTCCGAATCAGTGCAGCTCCTAGTCATACTGGGGAGAAAGATTTGATTTGCAGGAGCTTGCTCCAAATCCATCTGTGCTGGATATGTTCTATAGGTAAAGTCACAAACGCACTGGTACTATTAACTGGCCCATTTTTCACTATAAAAAAGAAGGCAGCATTACAGCTTTGATCAGCTCTTGTTTGACACTGTGGCACATCAGCCCTTTTCTACCCTGGAGGCAAGACTACAGAAAGCCACAGGAGGAACAAGATAATCATCTCTCCCAAATGCAGAGGTGCAAATGCAAGCCAGGTTTCTGAAATCCAGAACAGAGCTTAGCTGTGACTCCCAAACCTGAGTTCATCAGGCCAGAAAGAAGAATTAAACTCTTGACAAGAACCTAAGCTTGACACCAAACTTCCCTCCAGCTGTGCTTGTGCCGCCTGTTCAGCATCCTCTGGATGGGCAACGGGCAGTGGGGAAGAAACCAATTCCCTTTCTCCTGCAGTTCAACATGCACCCTTAAAGTGCAATGGTCTGAAAGAAGGTAGCAAAATGTCTTTCTGAATGTAAGGAAATATGAAAAAAAGAAAAAAGGGGGAGATTAGCCAGCTCTGCCAGAGCTGAACTGTAAATGAGAGAGGAGCTGCCTTGGCTGGTGCCCTGCGGGAGGAGGGGGCCTGGGGAGGGGAAGGGATCAGGACTACAACTTGGAGTCCCTCCGGGGATTTCCTCTGTGGATTGCACAGTCATTTGTAAAAATCAACTGTGACTGTTACACTCACACTTACTTCTTGTTGCTTTATTCCACATGCGGCCCAACATGTTTTTCCACCGCTACGCAGATTTCGAGCTGTTTTGTTTGGACTTGCCAGTGGAGGGGCTTCGGTTGACACAAAGGGCTTATCAATAACATTGAACCCATTTTTGACAGCTGTTTTTGCTTCCCGACTCTCCTGTTAGGGAGGAAGAGAGGTGGCTGCAGGGAAAGGAAGCTTGAATAGCAGCCAGTACCTTCCATGGGTAGCACACTTGGGGCAAATCTAGAATTACCTCCCTCCCAGCTCCAATCCCCCACCAGTGCTGAGGCCCCCTCTGCTCGGCACCAACAGAATAAGCCTTCAGTTGATTGCTTTGGTAAATCCATCATTTTTGCATCCTAATAATTAGCGCAGCAGCTGTTGCAAAGCTGGAAACATGAACGTTTCCTTTTTATTGAAGGGATCACTTCTCTAAATGAGTGATGTCCATTTTAACTCTCCCCTGATATGCATAAGTACACCCGCAGCCAGTGTGACTTTAGGCATGAAAAATCAGTAATGGGTATATGATTCTCAAATCTAGTAGAACTGATAAAAATCAAGGTGGCTGTCAGCTGTGTAAATTGAGAGCTCCAAGTGAATTTGGTGGTTGGTCTGGGAAAAGGAGGTGTTTTTTTTGTGCTGGTGAGTTGCTCCCTCTCGTGGAAAGCTGGCATTTCAGAGACGGCCAGCACGGCGAAAAGCGCTGCTGCTTCTTGGATGACTCTGCTTGAGGCACAGTGTGAGACCTCGAGACATGCACACACACACTCACAAGCCTGACCCTGCGAGTATGGAAAACATCCCTGCTCTCTGGGTTTTATGCCAGGAAACTTGGCTTGCTGAGAAGAAATCTTTAGGAGTGAAAAGAGTCTGCCCTCTCAGAGCCTCATCATTATTGCCTTATGTAGCCTCATTAGTTTGACTATTTCGAAATCCTTGTACAGCACTGATCTGGGGGTCTTGAAAAGGCAGAGACATCTGAAGTTAAGAAACTGGACTGGTTCTTTTTTTTTTTTTTTTCCTTTTTATTGGTGTTGTCCTTTGGCTTTTTCCAAGACCAAATAAAACCTGTTTGGGCGATGACTGATTATTGTTGAATTATTACTACGCTGTTAACTGAATAGCTACTATTACTAGACCATTCACTGAATAGCTTTCCTCTTCCCTCTTTTTGTTGGAAGGTTCCCCTTATTTCTGTAGCTCAGATAATCTGAACCCTTATCCATTCTCCCAGCCACAAGAATGAGCCAACTTCTCTGTCATCCCATGGGTATGATTCCCCTCCACCCCCCCAGGATAATCACATGTTCTGGACTAGTATTTTTTTATTGCTTTTATCGAGAGATTTTATTACAAAGGAAAATATGTCCTGTATTTCTTAGGCTGGAAGGATATAGAGTTGGCAGTTAGGAACCACCATAGCAATTTTTAGCACAGTGGTGTGGTTTACATGGATTAATCTGCAGTAACTCTTTGGAACGCTCTTCAACCGCTCAAAAGCTGCCTCAGTCCAAACAGTTTATAAGCTAAATAACAAAAGTCTTGTAAATATTTATTTAACGAGACATATTTTGAATAACTGACATGTATAGAACCTTCCTAGAGAGTGTGTTATCACCATCAATTTTCATGGTCTGATATAATAACAATTACCAGTGTAAACCGTGGCAGGGAAGATGTTGACAGTCCGAGGCCACTGTTCGCAGCAGTAGTAACAATGGGGCAAAGAGACTGCACTGGTATGCAAAAGCCAGATTCAAATTGGGTTTGCCTCCACTTGACAAGTCACTGGGGAGAAGAAGCGTGTGGGTTACCTGTTATTAGGGAGTGACTGTAAATATGCTGTAGTTACTGTGCTGTTGCAGTGTAATTATACAGGGGTTATGCCTTTTTAATAACTACCTACCAGCCAGAGAAAGAAACACAGTTTATAGAGCTTCATTTTCTTCTTTGGTCTCCTCAACTCTGAACAGTGTTTTCATAGCCCAGTGACGGGCACTGTCTTACCACCTGTACAGGCTGAATTAATCTGTGGAAGCAGCAGGTTAATTACCTAAACATATTGCTTATATTTAACTCTATTGTTTCATATTTAATATGTGTATTTTTAGAAGCCAGATAAAGTTATTTATGCTGCAAATGGCTCTCAGTTACGAGTTCACGAACCCTCTGATTAATATGAATTAGAAATGATAACACAGTAAATGTGTAGATGATCTTGAAAGGGAACCCCTGTTTGCTAGTCTTATAATTATTACACAGTTTCAAGCCTTTCATTCAGCTCTTTTGCACCAAGAAATGGCTTCTCATCCGCCAGTCCAGCTCAAATTCTGGGCATATTTCACAACCATTTTTTCCCCTCTATGTGTCTATAGTGATGATGGATGGCACGGACTGACTGTCCTTAGAAGTGAATGTATTTATTTGTCCACGGGATACGGATAGCACATGAAATTGCAGTGGTAGTATAAACCTCCCCCACACATCACCCTCTGTCAGTGTGGCTCAGCTTTGACAAAAAGGGACACAGCGAGCCATGGGGAAATTGTGTTTAATTCCAAAGTCACACAGAGAGTCAGTGGCAGGCTGACAATGAGGACTTCCAGCCCCTCATCGGCATTCCTCTGCCGTAAACACGGGGCACCAGCCCCGACTCTAATGATACAGGGGGAGTTAGGCTCAGGGCAAGAGATGCTCTGCAAAAAGGCCTCCTTTGCATTCGGATAAAATGCTGCTAGTGGGATATCATTAGTCTAACTTCAGATTCTAGAATAGCTACTGTTAAACGCAGGGGATGTGTTTATTGAAAACAAAACAACAAAAAAATTAAAAATCTGGCTTTAAGGGGTTGAGGTTGAAGACAAGAAACATGTGTGGGATTTTTTTTTAGGCCTGATTTCTTAAAAGAAAGGACATTCTGTGCTGTTGCTATTGCAGCATGAAGGAGTCAGGTCTGTAACCAGCCCTGAGCATCCCATTTTGCTTTGCCCACTCAGGCCAAATGTTCCTTCAACACAAAGCAACAACCGACTGTGCATTTTGATCAAGTCTCTGTTCAGTCACCGAGGGGTTTGAATGCTGCTCCTGCTACCTCAGATCAAAAAGACTTTGGCTTGGGCATCTCTCACATGCAAGTGAGCCCCACAGATCCGGTGGATGTTGCAGGGTGGCTATTGGAGTTATGGGGATGTTGGCTGGTTATGGTTCTGCTAAATTACCAAAGAGGAGAAACTCAGAAGGAAAGCATTTGTTGGAATTACCCTTCAGGCAACCTCTTGCAACATACAGGAGATTGTGATTTGCCACTTTCTAGAATCCCAGTTCTGGATGTAAAACGAGTTATCATTTTGAGACTAAAAACCTTGCGTTTTTTACTGATGCATGTAAATACTATATCGATCAAGCTGGCAAAAGGTGTGTACACTTAGATTTGATTTATCAGAGAAAGCTTTTCCCAGCAAGATACAGGTGTTGGGTAAGTCAGGTTATTTCTCTTAAAACTGACATCAACATGACAATACAATTTCTCTGGTTCTGGTGTGATCAATACAATTGTTTCTGATTCCAATGTCGTCATAAATCCCCTATAAACACAGTCTGTGGCTTCAAATAAAATTTGGTGGTTGTGTACTTCCAGGGAAGCTGAATTGTCATCTAACCCTTGTCTCCTTTTTTTTTTTCCTTTTTCTTAAAATCCCTTAATTACCTTCATTACTGAAAGCATGTACCTTTATGTATTTCTAGTGGCATTCTTGCTTATTTGAGAAGCTGCCAATATGTATTTTTTAAGTTCTTCTGCAGAGGTGTGATTTCTTCAGTCAGATTCCTGCTTACCCTATCCGAAATAAAATAAAATAATATCACACATATGATTATGTGTGATTATGCATTGCAGTGCATGCAGGGGAGAGGTAATACATTTTTTTCTGTACATTATTTGTGATGAGTGTGTTTAGTGTGCAGGCTGTGGAGCAGGGTTCTCATAATTGCTCCACAACTGACTTATTCACCAGTGCTGTGACCTTGGGCAAATCCCTCACTCTCTTTGGCTCTGTCCTTCTTGTGTAAGTTTTATCTCCTTCAGAGAAGCTTTTTCAGGATAATATATGTTTTAAAGCACATTGAAATCCTTGGCTGGAATATACTATTACAGTAGATGTACACAGTAAAGGACATGGATGTCCAGACTATGACTTCCTCGTTAATCGCTTTGTATTAAGTCACATGTGTTATCTTGTGAGACAAGACTATCTGGGTGCATCTCTGCAGAAATCTTTTAATGCTGGTTAATAACCTGGCCCAAGGAAGCTCCAGCAAACTGTTGTATTGCTTTTGGAGAACACTGCTATTTACACAGAGGTTGCACCTACACTGACCTGTCACAGTATTCAAGGTGAGGCTTTTAAAAGTAAATCCTTCACCTGTCTACTGACTTGGTCATGATTAGACTTGGTGAACTTCCAGGAGTTTTCAGTGATCCCTTGCCTTGGTTTCCCTTATCTTCAGTCTGCTCTGGGCGAAAGTCACTCAAAGCACAACCTGGAAGACAGGAAGTTCCATCTGAACACGTGGAAAAACTTCTTTACTTTGAGGGTGACAGAACACTGGAACAGGCTGTTCAGAGAAGCTGCGGACTCTCTTTCTCTGGAGATATTTAAAACCTGCCTGGAATTATTCTAGTCCAGACAGCTCTGGGTGAGCCTGTTTTGGCAGGGGGTGTTAGACTAGATGATTTCTGAAGGTCCCTTCTACCCCCTACAATTCTGTGATTCTGTAGGTGAACCCTGCAAAGTGTGTTACTGTGTCTTGTGTGTTTGGAAAATGTGCTGAGTAGAGATGTATGATGGCCCAAGGACTGAAGAGCAGGAAGGTGGCCACTAAATGATTAATCTCTGGCTTGCAATATCCCTCTTCTCTATCCCACCACGTCCACAGTTCTACTCTGAGACTCTTGTGGAGAGCATGAATAGTAAGGTAAAATGGGAATACATCTTGAAGTGAGGGACTTGTGCAAGCCACTCAGTCCTTTTAACCTAAAATTATGTGGTTTAGATATGGATGAGTATAGTGCAGACCTATGCATGTTAGAAAGGCAGTGCTGGAAACTGTGTAAGTGCTTGGGAGTTATGTATCTTTCCTGGCATTTCAGAATTTTGTCATTAAATTAAGGTGTTCCTGGAGTATTCTGAAATTAATCTAAGAATACACAGTATGAGCAGGGATGAGCTACCCTACTGGGACGGCCACAGGAGTCAACCTCATGGGGAATCTGATGGGAAAAGGCTAGTGTGTCCTCCTCCAGCCATGTGAGCTGATGGTAGATCTATCCACTCTCAAAGAGGGAGCGATGTCCACTTTCTGCTCAGGCTCCTGCAAGGGGCAGGACTGGCTTCCAAGAGTGGGTCTTCCTCTCCTGGACACCCTGTCACAAGTGATCAGGGCAGGCGCAATGAGAATAAAGAGCAATCTGCCACCTCACAGGAAAAGTGATTGACAAACCTGCTTGAAACAACAGTAAGTCACAACTGAAATTATCAACTGAAAGGGAAAGGAAAAGAAACAAACATGCAGACTTGAAGCATCCCAGGAATCTAAACAGAGGCCGCCTCACCATCCAGACTCATTCCATTTTAGTGCGCTATTTCCCAAGTTGTTGCGTGAATGATCCCAGTGTCTTTGCCTTTACAACCTTGCCTGATAGGCCATTCCACACATTTATTATCCTCGATGTGAAAAAGTGCTTCCTAACGTCTGTTCTAAATCTGTTTTAATTTCCATTTATGCTCCATTGTCCTATAATCTGTTTGGAGCTGAAAATAGAACCAAGGTATGATCTTCTTACAACCCCTGGCAATAAATTTTATTAGTATTTTTTTCCAAACTTCACAACCTTGCAGTAAATAAGAAAGCTTTATGGGGAAAAATAACCTCTATCCTCCTCCACCCTCCTCCCCATCCACAAACCCCGTGACCTTTATAAACTTTGACCAATATCATTGTTTTCCTTTACTCTCCCCCTCCTTTTGACTTAATATTGCATTGGTTACAGGAGTAAACCAATTATATGAGTATTAAAAATGGAAGCAGTTTGCGTGCTGGCAATGTATATCTTTACCAATGGCTGATGGAAAAAAGAATTCTCCCAGCTGCTCTGTAAAGCTCTCCCTGTACAGCTTGAAACATCTGGTTTGTTTTGTGTGCAGTGTTTTACACAGGGCATTTGCAATTCTTTATTCAAATTGGATTTTTAGTTCACTTTCTGGTAGGGAGGTTGATATGTTTGTCATTAATAAGCATGGTAAAAGTAATATGTATATAATTAGAATTCAATCATCAGAACCAGGGTGGCAGGGTCCCCTAAAAGAAGTTTTCATTCACTTCAATCTGCAATCAGAGGATGAAGTTTCCTCAATGAGTTAATGTGGTTCTGTCCTGGTGGACTATAATGTTGCTCCAGCAAGGCATATTTATTTGCATGATTGGCAATTAGAATTTATTGATTTCAAAAAAGGAAATCCTTCCCTGGGTACTAGCGTTTCACTCCCTTGGCTGACGTCGGACAGGAAAAGCTGTCAAGATATGGATACCACATCTGGGTTGGAGGAGGAGAACATAATTATTTCTATTTCTCAACAGTAATTTCTCAGGATCAAGGGCACTGATGGACTCTGGAGAGAGTTCACGCCAATATTCCTCGGCAGGAAATGAGATGTTTGATGACTATAATAATGAGACCTTTTTGATAATCTCAGTGGAGGATGCAATGTAGGTTCACACCCAAACTACTCTCTACTAGATAGGGGCACTCGATCAGGCCGGTCTTACTCAGGTTTAGGCTTCAGCTGGAATTTGATATGAAATCAGAAATCAGCCTGAAAGTGGATCCTAGACTGGTCCTTAGGACGCAATTTCATTGCCATAGACAGTTTTGAAGATGTTCTGTCATCTTCATCTGCATCCAAAAACAGAGTCAGAAAAATTACTCCTCTCAAATAATGGCAAGTACTTAAATAAATACCTTCCACAGGAACTACAAAGATGGGCAGTTTAGAAATTATAGAATTAGTAAGAAAAAAATGCAGTAGCTATAAATAAAGGGTAAAAATGAAAAAAAAAGCAAACAAACCAAAACTGAAGGAGCGAGAAGGGGCATCTTTCTAAATCTTGTCCGGTTTTCCCCCTTTTTCCTTGGATCCAGTACATTACAGATAATAGCTTCTTTGTATTGCTGTCAGGGAGAATAGATGCAAGTCTTTGTCTCATACTTACAAGGCAAATGACAGTATATAGCCCACAAAGAGTTGAAATATTCTTAATTCTCCGCTCTCAACTTGACCAAGAGACTGAAAGGACTTACAGCTCTGCCCTCTTTACCCATGCCCCCCATTTTATCTCATCTATTGTTGCCAAATATGCAGTTGAAATTAATAGCACCGCTTCACCTGCCACATGTCAAACTTAATTTTACTTTAAATCAGTCTTAATTATTCTACTGAAGTTTATAGTTTTAATGGAAAGACATTGCTTGCTTAAACTATAACATTTATTACAAAGGGCCAAGAGAGATTTAAAGTCACGTTGTCTTTCCAAAGTGGACCATTTTAACTGGATGATATCACATCTTGTGCCTTCTAAGAAGGTTAACTTTCTGAACCCAGCTATTCAAGACAGACCCAATGACCAAAAAAAGGGGGAAAACATAAAACACACACACAAGTTAAATCTAGAAACAAAGACCAATGCTCAGTGTTGATTTCTCCATTTTTAGCAGGACACTTAAGCACCAATGTGTTGTGGACTAATCCTTGTCATGAACTATTTTTGGGGAATGAAGAGAGAAGGGTAATGCCAGGAACGTGGCTCCCATTTGATAGGCTGACAAATCAGGTCAATGGCTAATACTGATCAGTATGAAATGTTTTGGCTCTGAGGAAGATTTAATGGTGCTCACTGCACTGTAGCTGCCTCCATCTCCCATTGGTGCCACTCATTTACTTGCAGGTGAAACATAAAACTAAGGGCTATTAAAGAGCCCACACTTTTTCCAGGAAGGAGGGTGTTAGGTCTGCATTAGATCCTGGCGCTAATCCAGAGCCTGTAATCACACCTTGCCAACTGTACCGAAAATTTCCCCTATGAGTTCCTTTGGCAACACCCCATTTTACAGAGCTAAGTCTGTGCAGACTGACAGCAGCCTCTCAGTCCAGCTGCATTTCAGTCATAGGAAAATAACCCCCCGGGCACAATTTATTAAGCACTCTGGGACATCTCTGGCAGTTTTGTTCAGTGGTAAGAAAGAGCATCAGGATTCAATATCTGGTTATTTGATGATTACAAGCAAGGTATTTAATTTTTTGTGTGCTCTGGTTTACCTGCCTGTGAATTAAGTAAAACATTATTGCTAAAAATACATCTACTCCACCACTATCATTAATTATTTGCATAAATTATGCCAAGATGGAGTATAAAACTCCCTAAATTCCCTCCAACTCCCCTCATACCAGCTAACCAAAAGATAAGCATCAGCTGAAGGTTTATACATGCATTGTTTCTTCTTTTTTTCTCTCTTTCTTCCTTCTGTGGGCTTCCACTCAGAAAACAGATGGTCTCTCCTCACTGACATTTTCTTACAGTTTTTTAAATGATGCTGCAGTAGGGAAGAGCTGAAATGTTCAATCTAGAGCTGTTCAGTCTCAATCTAGGTTCATAATTAACAGTAGCGAAGTGAAATTTAATAAGGGCAGCCCACCAACTTTTCTTTTTTTCTTCCCAACGCACGCACAGCAAGGCCACAAAGCATGTGCGGCTCATGGAACTTCCCCTGACCGTGACTCCCTGGAATATTTAGTGTTTACCTTTCGTGATAATTAAAGGAAGGGAAATGAAGCCTAAAGGAAGACAGAGTGACATCTAATATTCCTTAATATTCTCTTGTTTCCTTAAGTGATAGCTTTTGCCAAAGGAGCGCCTCCCTCTCTTATCATCAGCCAGGTCCTGACCCCCGGGTCAGGGATCCTGGCTGTAACTTGACCCTGGCACCAGGTGTGTGCCTGCAGGTCACAAGGCTGATAAAAAAAATATCAACCCATGCGGTGCAAACAAGCCATTCCTAAGCATTTTATTGCCTTTAACTCTTTCAAGCCCTATTCAGGCACAAGCACTGGAGAGACTACTTCCGTGCATATCTGCCCTGCGCTACAAGATATGCTTGTGAGCATGCACGAGTAGCCAGAAAGTAGCTACCAGCACACCCCGTACCTCAATATCCTTCCACATCCAGGGATAACCATACACAAACTTTGGTGTGAGCGTATACAGACTAAGCTTTTCATTTGGGCAAGCAATTAATTGTATGTGGTTGAAAATGGGGTTGAGATAGTTTGTGACACGCCAAACCCTTTGCTTCCTTCCTCCGCTTTCACAAAGTTGTTGCTGAATCACAGGGACCCACTGTGGGATGGGTGAGATGCTCCAGGTTTTTGCAGCAGGTCAGGCTCTGGAGACTTTCAAGAACTCAGATGGGCCTCAAGAGGAAGTTCAAGCCCTTCACCCAAGTCAATAACTTCAAGCGCTGGACTATTAGACACACATTGCAAGTAGCCCTAAGGAAATTCCCAGATGTCCCTTTCAAAAAGATCCCTTGTTGTAAACCTGGGCTAAAATACACGTGTATACACAATTAAGCCATAGTTTAAGCATTTGGCTGCCCAAAATTCTCCATGACTTTGAGTATGGCTTACTCATAGCTACTCCTTTTTCCAGCAAAAAAGCACAATATATGCAATATATTCTTTTTATTACCCTGATGCATTTTCTTTCTCTTTTTTTTCCCCAACCTTCAGCATGTCCCCAGGTCTACCTGCAAGCCTTTGTCCTCTCCTGAAATGTCTGGAGACTTTTATGGGAGGTTCCTGTCATCACATGCATCCTGGTACATGGGCTTTTAGGCAGAGTCCTCAAACTATGAATTAAAAAGCACAGGAACTGACAGCCCTGTGAACTACCTGTGAAAAATCATACCTGGGTTTATGAAGCTATTATGTCTTCAAGGACATTCGGCAGCAATTCTTGAGGAGACAGTGCTACAGGGGGAAAAAAAGGCTTTTTCAACATCAGTATCTACTCTGTAGTCCTGGTACAAAATGAATGCCACTAAGTAATAAGTAGTCTGCATTGTTATGAGCATAGAGAGTGATCCAAAATCTATTAAATAGGAGAATTTCCAGTGATATCAGTGGTCTGTGGTTGGGGTCTTCAGACAGAAAATCTCACTGGTATCCCATTTGCATTGTAACAGTCTCATAACAATTTATGCAGTAAAATCATTACCAAAAGCCATTAATAATATGAATATATGAGTACTTCAGCTCTTTCCAAAGGGGCTAATCCCCCCCTTCTCTTCTAGAGTCATGCACAGTTAAAGAAATCAAAGCTTTCCTTTTCCTTTTACTGATCATTGAAGTAAAAAAATGTAGCCAGCACTGAATGCTTTCTCTCTTCCTTCCCCCTTTCTGTTTTTGCTTGCTGCTGAAAAATAAAAATAAAAAATAGCCAAATCCATTTTAATGACACTTTATATAAACCATTTTTCCAGACTGATATTATGAACATCACTATGTTCTATCCCATCACAAACTTTTATGGCTGACTTATAAAGTCCCAGAGAAGTAGATGTATAAAATTCATGCAAACTGTGGATACCAGAAAACGTATTTGGGAGCTTAGGCAGGAGTTTCTTGGAGACAGGTAGTATGTAATTGAGTAGTTACCCTCCAGGGCAGAGATACCAAAAGAAAGCAGATGCCTGGTTGCTCAGCTAAAGCCCATTCCAAAAATTCATTTTAAACAGGTTGAATTTGGTGCTGTAGATTTATAGCCTCATTCTCTTACGCACACAACCAACGAAATAGCCCTAACCAGAAAGATACTCGTGAGTTGTCAAGACAAAAGGCAAAAAGCTCACTTTATCTCCCTGCTGCCTGGGGAGACCTTCCCTGAAGTTAAAATTTGCATCCACATAACACATGTTTAAAATATAAAAAGCTAAATGTACTATCATGACTACATGTGCCCTCCAACAAACTCAGACTAGACAAACAGGTTGTACTGTCCAGCTGTGGACCTTAGCAAATGAAAAAAACCCAAAACCTGCAAAAATCCATTAAAGTGTTCAGATCAGCACTCTTCATGCCAGTGCATCCTACCTTCTGTGATTTAAATTGGTACAACACCCTCATGGATTGGAAACACTGTATTATCCTTTTTATCCCCTTTATCTTGCAAAGTGAATTTATTAATTCTCTCTATACCAGGAAAATTATCTATTTTTCACATTTATTTTTTTTTTTTACCACTATTGATTTCTTTAAGAGCATTAGGGATGATGCATCAGAAACACTGGAAGACCAAAAGCTTTCATCTACTAGTCAGAACATCAGATAAACTGAGTCTCCAAGTTTGGAGGGAAGATGATTGATTGGGAAATGATTTAATAATAACTTCTCCATGTGGAATTCTCCTTTAAAATGTATCATGTTCAGTGCATTCCTACAGGTGTGTAAATATATAAAAAATAATAGATCTGGCTGAAAACTCCTTTGCTTTGGCAGTTTTCAATCTTTCTGGGTTTGTTTCCCAGTAGAAAGCAATTCTTTTCATTGAAAACGCTGACAACAATGAATTTGTTTACATGTCAATGAGGAAAAAGTCTTTCATATGTTTTCACTGCTCTCCTGCATTACTCTTTTATTACCATGGATATTAACTTTACCATGTGAGGTAGCACCAGACAGTTAGCCCATAACAGAATACCAAGACAGGCACTGCCTATGCCATACACCTTGTCAGCAGAAGGCATTGAGTGCCTGCTGCTGGCCATGCGTGCTCAGGTGGCTGTTTTTGCATTAACATGGAGATGCCCCAGCCCTATTTTGTGAATGCAAATGGAGGATAATTATCCTCACAGCTCTAGTTAATATTGAGCTTGCAGAGAGCAAAGGGAACTTGTGTCTTAGGCTGAGGTTCACCTGCATGCCTTTGGGTTTGGGAGCAGAAGGCATGCATGGCACTGCCCCATCTAGAGTTGCTCCATCAGTGGGAAAGGCCCAGTGTCTCCAATGGCTGGACCATCAGTGGTCTTTGGTCCAGCTTTGCCTGACCTTCCCTTGGGGCAGATCATACATACAGAGCAGCACTTATGTGTATGCAGAGGGCAGGAGGTGACTGCTAATAATATAGCAGGCTAATGAGTGAGAAGCTCCTTGGCAGGAGGTATTCCTAGCTCTTCTGGAGGTACCGAGGTGGGACTATGAAATTTGGCAATCTGACGAGTGTCTTTTTTGTGCACTGTCACGCATGGTGTTTCCAATCAGCCTCCAAGCACTGAGAACCTCTGAGAGCAGCCAACCTCTCCGCCCTCCTGCTCAGCTCAGTAACAGCAGGCTCTCTCTTGGCAGGCATCTTCTGCACCCAAAAAAAAAAGAAAAAAAAAATCACTCTATAAGTATGTGCATGTCTCCCTCTACTCCTCCTCTTCATGAGAAAACAGAGTGGGGGGAATAAAAATGCAGCTTGAAAACAAAAGTTGAAATGTTGCAGGTGGAGTAAGAAGAAAAGCAAAGAAAAATCTGCTCAGAGAGAGAGACAAAACAAGCAACTGCTTAAGGGATTTGGCAGCAAATGAAACTGCCCCCTTCCCCCTCCCCGTTTGGAGCCTGGTTCAGCATGTACTGGTGGTGGATCACAGTACCAGCCACACTGAGATACAGGCAGACACTTCTGTCTCACCAGCTGCTCTGACAATCCATTTTCATAAAGTAACGGGAGGGAAAGCAAATCTGCAAGATGGAGCTCCCGGTCACTGTGTGAAAGCTTCTCCCCACACCGCCCTGTGCTTCAGGTGTCGGGGCTGTCAAGGAAGTTTGACAAGAGTGAAGAGTGGCTTTCCCTAAAACACAGAACAGCTACAGCCAGGATGCCTTTGATGGGTGCCCACATCCATGCTTGTAAGTGATACGCAATGCGATTTTTTGGAGAAAACCTGAAGTGCTGCATTGTGATTGATGACTGAAATAGGTGTTCTTCCCACTGGGCAGTTAATGAGACAATCTCTCTGCATTTGCCTAGGAAAAAACATCTTAAGAAAACGAGCTCTAGCTACATTAGGCATTAATAAACTGTGGTAACTTTTTTTGTTCCCCAAAGGAGAGGGTGTTAACCCCTGTAGCCGGCCCAGGCTAAGGAAAAATCTAGATAGCTAAGTTCTGTCAACTTGTCTGCCTACATACAGAATAAACTACTGCATGATACAATGCATTTTTCTGCAGTTGCAGTGATTCATCCAGCAAAGATATATTTCAATGGAGGGGAATAAAAGTGATTCTTTACATTGCCTTTGTACAAGCACCAAAGCTTGTGAAGCACTTTGGAGTCCATCTGGCTGAAATGTGCTATATATAAATGTAAGATTGTTATCACCAAAAACACATTCAGTATGGTGTTTCTCTCACATATTTTTTGTTAATTTCAGTGAACCAGTTCTTTTTAATGAATAATTTCCATTGGAAAGCTTTGTTTTCCCTGTAACATAAACCTTTTTTGGTTTCAGTCCCTTGTCTGGTTTTCATTAGCTTAGCAATGAATTAGCCAAGAGGGCTTTTCCTCTCAGTTAGGTTGGGAAAGTACCACTGGCATGTGTCTGATATTTGTGGGAAAATGCCTTTTTTCCCTTTATTATTTCAATTATCAGTTTTGCTTGTATTCCACTGCAGTTTCTTGCAATCCCAACAACAAATCAAGCTCCTGCATGTGCACCTGTATGTGCCTGTGCACCTACGTATCACTTAAATGCTCGCAAGCCATGTGGTTCCCATCTTTCTGAATACATTGCTTTAAATGTTGCAACTATATACACGTCTTTGTGTTTGGAGCTGTTAGGCAGCAAGCAGTCATAAAGGGGTCGTCTTTGAGCTTGTATTGTTAGGTAATGACTTGATTCCTAAATTCATAGTAGCCTTCAAACATGCCAGTCAATTTTTAGACACCCTTGTCCAAGTAGTCACCAAGCCGTGTCCCATATTATAGCAGCTTCTTTTGAGGTCATTTTTACCAGAGCTGAATCAACACGAGTGACTTGTTTGGGTTGAATTTTTACACTGTAAGGGGCCTGGACTCTCTTTTCACTGATGTGGTTCATGATGCTGGAGTAGGCCGAAACCTATGAGCAGCGTTACTCCACACTCTGTAATACTCTATGGGCAAGCCAGCATGTTCAGGAAAGTGATTTGATGGCACCGGGATAAGTTCCACAATGATTCACCAAACCCTGCTGGAGAAAAACTCACAAGACAGGTTCCATCTCACTGGCTTTTACTTGCAGAATTGGAACACGTGCGAAGCATAAAACACATATCCTGTCACAGACCAGCAAGGCCAGGCAAACTGTTGCCTATCACTGGTGTTTGACAGAGAGCTACATACATGTAGAGACAACTCCTGACTTCATGGGAGACAGTTTACATGAAGAGTCACAGTAAAGAAACTGAAATAAATGTGTAGAAATAATATTATATAATGGGTTGCATCACATTTTACTTGGAGTTGAAATGTTTTTATGAACCCCTTTATGACCTCCCCACTTGTGACTTCTGGGTCTTGTTATTATTAACCAAACGGGGAATAGATCTTACTCTATCCCAGATGCAGCTCCGTATGAATTCCCTCTTTCATAAATGGAATAGGGTATGTATAATATAGGTAATATATGTATAAGTGTATGTATATGTGTACATATAAGTGTAGTTTTTCTTGTAGTACTTTTGCAGTAGGCAAAAATCACACACAATATAACGGAGTTATATCACTCCTCTGGGCGCCTTCCTTTGAACATCATTAGCTTCCAAAGATAGAGACAACCCTCCCAGACAGAGATGGCAAATCATCAGACCTGGGCAAATACGTTCTTGTGTGTAGAAAAAGTTGCCATCGTAGAGCTGGAGCTAGAGTCTGGCTAGAATACAGGCTATGTTCCTGCCTCAAACGCTCCCACAGCTCTTAAATGGCCAATGTCATAAAACCCAACATGAATTATTGCCTTCCAGCCAGCTTAGTATTTTCATCTGCAAACTTTTATTACATTGTTCAGCACTGACGTGAAATACTAGAGAGAATATCTGGCTGCACAATGTACCCTCTTGTCCCCATCTGCACCAAAGCTACCAGCTGATCATACACTGATGGAGAGCCCTAAGCATTTTCTGACTCCAAAAACACAGGCATGCCAAGGTGCACAGGTGGTGCTTTGGGACAGCAGCAACGATGGACAGGTGCTTCCAGTACGCCATCGGAGACATGCATACCCAGACTTAGCTCTACACTTATGTTCTCAAGGACCTTGAGGCAAGGTACAGGCACTGGGAACACTATCGTGATGTTTTTGGACTTTTAGTGTGTAATATGGAGATTATCACTGATATTTAATAAGAGGAAAGGGAAATACTGACCTCATTTTCTTACTTTCTAGAGTTCTCAAGTCTGGTGATGCCTTCATAGAAGATCAGAATTGAAGTCAATGGGTTTGCTACAAAGCAAGACCTAGAAGTTACCTTGAAGACAGTTTTCTGTTGCTTATGTGGGAAAGACAGCAATAAAAATCTCAACAGAGGAAAATATCTATAGAAAGAATTACAGTTGAACAATAGAAAAAAAAAAAAAGTTGATCTGCCCTGGTTCCCAAAGTTTTAACCCAACTTTTTAGCCTATCTCAACCTATTGACATGCCATTTTCTCTCCATCTCAGCCATTCAGTTCCAAGGCTTGATACTATGCAAGATGTGGCACTCAGTTGAAGCCTGAACAGAATCTGGACCTATAAATTTGAGTTACATTTAGCCAAAGCAAATGCACCGGGTTTTCTCCCAGTTCTATCCTGAAGCTGTTTCATAGGGTCTACTCTAATTAATATTCTAATATGAAGTTGGAACTGGCAATTTGACTAAATGTGATACCTAAATCCCATCAAGTTAAGGACTTGGTTTCCATTTTTATGCCAGCTTATTGAAGGGCTAAATCTTTTCTGATGCAATCAGGAAGTGCTTGCTTTGACATCAGTGATTACAAGGTTTGATCCATGTAGTCTCTTTTATTTAGGCAGTGAAAATGGCAAGAGTAAGTGATATTTCAGCTAAAATTCAAAATACATTTTTCAGACCTTCACAATATTTCAAACATATCTGATGTTGACCCACATTTTCTGGCTCTTATTTCAATGTTTCAGTAAGAAGGTGATTAATGGATGCAATCTATTTTGCCATGTGTGGTAGTCCCTTTGGTCAACCATTTGTATATTTAAATATTAGTAGTTGATGGAAAGTTCAGTATCTATGTGAAGGTCATTTGAAAGTCTCAGAAAACAATTTTATATGCAAGAAACAAAAACATGATCCATTTCCCATTTCAGTAGACATCTTTTCACTACCACAATGACCCACGAGTTTGGGGTTTGTAAAGCTTATTCTCTGTCATACAAAGGCCATTTTCAGTGCAGTTTCAAGGCTACAGGAAGGGTTAACCTCTTGACTGCCCTCCCACGCTGTGTTTTGATCGGTGCCCCAAGCTACAGGACAGATATCTCTTTGTTTTTTGTCTTTAATATCCGATTCCCAATTCACTTGTGTAGATGATGGGACTCTACAAAACTCCCTTTGTCTGAAGTAAGAGATGCAGCACTTACTCCTCAACTGACTTTTAATACTTGACTTTTTCTTCCTACTTCAGAAAGCACCTGCTTGAGTAGCTTGATGACTAAAGAGCCTTTCAACCTCCCTGCCACCATTTTTAGATCTGGTCTGCTTCATAAGAGACTGAACACCATTGTGGCTGCCACTAAATTGCAGACATGAAAAGAAATTGATGATGTTGATGCAATTGTTCGTGGATGAGTCGGTCAGGAACTACTGCAATAATTGACACAACTATTGGGAAATCTGAAACATGAGACTGAGATTGTGGAGCCTTATCCAAAGGCAACCAAAGGTGGGACAGTCATTCTCGTCATTAATGGGCTCTGTACTGCATCACGGGAGAACATATAAATAGAAGATTATGTTAACCCTATGTTTTGGGGTTTTGTTTTGTTTTTCCCTCCTTGCCAGAGACAGTGTTCAGGGGTAAGGGTGGCACAGAATAAGGCTGAACAGGTTGGAGACAAAGTTTGTATCAGCCTTGTCAAAGCTAATGGTGAGACACTTTGACTTAAAGCCATACCCAACTCAGCAAAGATGCGTATGGAGCATCAAATCTCTATGGATGATGGAGCATCCAAAGAGACTTAATTTTCAGCTATCTGAGACTGCATTAAACCACGGACACACCTTTAGATGTTACTATTGTGTCTTCCTGTGACTCATATGGAAGAAAGACACAAACAGTGTCAATTCTAAATACGGTGGTTAAGAGATTTGATGGAACAGAAAACTAAGCACGGGGAATCATACTTTAATTTATTAGTTCATAAGTGAGAAGAAGGTCTTTGTTCTTCCATCTTGTTCATAACATCTAAAACCTTGAGAAATAACCACTTCTACAGTCAACTTATAAATAAACTTATGGTGGATTTTGCATATTCGTTGCATGTGTAAATCTCCTGGTTATAGCAAGAAATAAAAAGAAAGAAAGAAATCAGAGTTGATTACAGCCAGTGGTGATGTGACTGGGAAACAATAGATGTATTGTGAAGAAAATCTCACAGCAGCCCGGAAACGCACAGGAAAGAAAAGAAAAAAAGAATTAAAAAAAAAAGAAAAAAAAGGAGGGGAAAAGACAGACAAAGAGTGAGAGGGAATGAGAGATTTCTTATGCAAACATATTAACTGCTTGCCTGAAGTCTGCATTGCGTAACTGAAGAAAGAAATTTCTCAGTGCAAAACGCTCTGTGGTCATTTGGGTTTTTTTTTTGTTGGGTGGATGTTCTTTAGCAGGGAAAAAAAATGCATAAAGCAGTCCTTCCAGTAACCTCTGACTCTTTCTCGCCATGTCTCTCTCTTGCTTTCACTCTTGTTCTGTTTTTATTTATTCCCTGCAAATACAATGGAGAATAAAAATGTGGTAGGACCTGCTGGCGGCAACTATGGCCTCCGGATCCAAGCTGACAAAAATGTCAAGAAACTGACAGTAAAATATGCGAATAAAATCCCTGTGAACAAGAACAAAACTCAGGCTCACACCACCACTCTCCACATTGTGGCTTCTGAGAGTATTTCTATCAGTAGCTATGACTTTCTCTTCAGAAACACGCACATATATATACATTGATCATGTGTATTGTCTTCTAAAATCTTTCATCAAAACCTCATAGGACAGAAAAGGCGCACAGGAAGATAGGAAAGCAAGAGACATTTAGAGCAGGGAGATCAGGGAAGAGCCGACATTAGATGGAGAGACAGAGAACTGCATGCTGAGCGCCAGACATATGGATCCTGTATGAAGCTGCAAGACAGACAGACTTCTGCTTCTCCCTTCTGTGATCGTAAGATGAGGGAAACGCAAAAGCAGTGTCTAGGAAAGAAAGCTCCGAGGAGCACTCAACTATCCAACAAAGCCTGTATTCTTTATCCTACCTGATGGAGAACAGCTCTTTGCTTTGAGTAGATGATCAGCTTTGGGTGGGTCTTGAAGAAGGATAGATTGAAGGGACTGGGGAGGTTCAGACTAGAGAATAAGAGACTTAAGCATGGTCTGAATGTCGTCTTCCAATATATAAGAATAGGTGTAGGGAGCTATAGAATAAAAGGCTTCTCTGTTTTCACTATGGGTAGAAAAAAGAATAACGGGCTTAAATTGCTGTGTAGAAGATTTAGGTTGCAAGAAGTAGTTTATTGTCATCAAAATATTTTAGATACTAGAAAAAATTGTTATGCAGTTTCTAAGCTTTTCAGAAACATCTGCACAAACATACTTCTGAAGGGTGTAGGCATAGCTATTCCTGGCTGTGACAGGGTTACATGTCCTCTGGGTGCCTTTGCAGTCCTTCTTTCTGTGCTCCTGCTGTGGAGAATCAGCTCACTAGGCAGAAGGTTTTTATATTTCTGATCATAGATGAAAGAAAGCTCCTGCCATGAAGAGCTGGAGAATTGAAAGAGTTGAATGTCCTTCTTGGCTCTTACAAACTCTTCCCATGGCTTTTGGGAAGCCGCCTCACCTGCTCCAAGCACACAGTGCATGGCTCTTCTGCTTCAGGAAGGAGGGAGCTAAGGGTGGAAATATTCTCCTGCACAGAGTACTAGCATGAAACCTATATGCCACTTATGTTGCACTTAGAGCTGTTTTGAGACCTAAGTGAAACTGAAGTGGTGCTAAGTCTTTAGCTGGAAATTTTCTACAGGAGAAAGTTTCACCCTGCTATCTTGGAGATGTGCAAATATTCACTGAGGGGGTGTCATAGAAAGGTCTATAAATAATCAAATATGAGCCCCCCTATGAATTATGCATGGGATACTTAGAGAAAACGTGAGTGTCTTGCATTAGAAGAAATCAGATCAGTGCCACTGAAATCACATTGCTATTTCTATGAGGTATTAACTGAAAGCTATAAGACCTCATTTTTTAAAACAGGCTACAACAGGTGCTTGCAGGTCTGTTCAGATAAAAATCGTGGCTTTGTGGAGGCAAATATTAAGAAGTCTCTAAAATGTGCTAATTTATTATGAATAGAAAGTAGTTTGATGTTACTTTTTAAGAAAAACAGTCACAATACAACATTCATTAGCCCCTAAGTGAGGCAGGGGCTTGTCAGTCAATTAGATTTCTGACCTTAAATCATGTAGGCTCTTTGAAAATTCTGCATCCTGCACCTGGAGGTGAGAGGTACAATATCAGTACAAAGTTTTACTTATTATTCATTTTATCAAACTGCATTGCTATTAGCAGTAATAGTGCATTTACTCTCATTAAGTTAACACCAGGAAAAGCAAAAAGAATGGGTTTATTATAGAACATATCACCAATCAACTTTCCTGATATCTGAACAGAGCCCTACTGGTACTGAATCAAAATTAATTAAGTTATAGGAAGTCCTTGAGTTGTACTTTATTTTCAGTTTGGTTCGAAGGTGTCTCATGAAGGCAGGAATTTTCTACAAGTCTTTCCAAATAATCATTCCCTGTCTTTCTCCAGTAATGATACTTTCATACCTCATCTTGAATGTTCAACTCCATTTTTTATGTGATTGTGCCCACAGAATTCCACTTAACTCTCTTCCCTGACTGCAAATTGGCAGAATGCCCTCTCCCATTGACCAACAGGTAAATAGTCCAAAGGATGAAAATTCTTATTGGTAAAATTAAGGACAATATTATTCCAATCTTCCCATGCCTGATCCAAATATCTGGCCACAGCTGGGATCTTTAGTACAGGCTCTTGCATTTTTTGGAGAGAGAGGGGTCAGAGGGTTAAAACGGTCAAATACGTGGAGTGCCATGTTTACCATATTTCAATCTCAACTAAGTAGGTCTAGTTATCACTCACTGACACCAGAGAAAATGAAGAATAATTCCATCAATGTCACTGCCAGTCCAGCATCATAAAATTGGCATAAGTTAGGAAAAAAATTGGGCCTACTGCACTGAGGTTCTTTCATCTCCTCTGCATGTTCCCTAATTTGTCATTACTAGAATAGTTGCTATAACTATCCTGGTGAAAATATAAAAGAGAGACTTGCATGGCCCATAAACTCAATGAACCATTAAATAGGTGACAATAATCTTGATAGAAGTTTGGAATATTTAATTAGCACAAAAATGCACTTAGTGAGTGAGTTCAATTGCTATCACGGGTACTCCTCAAAATAATAGCCAAAGATTTTATGTGTCCGTGAAATGCCTTAGAAGACATTTAAGAAAAGAAACAGACAATATTTCATGTGTTAATTGAGGATCAGACATATCTTCAAGTGTCCAGTAATAAACATTTCCAAGGAAAGTTAACCTAGGTCTCCTGAAATCCCAAAGGTGACTTCGTTACACATGAAGTCCAATAATTTGTTGGCAACTTTTCAGTATCAGGAGCTCATAAAACCACAACTGAAGTGCAAATATTTTACCTTTTCAACAAATCAGAGTCCATTTAATAGCAGAATGTTTTGAGAAGAATAAAAGAAAAAAAATCATTTGAGAAAATATAGTAATTTCCCATTTTAGGATCTTTCTTCCCACTTGAAATTGCCTGACAGAAGGTTCATACAAACTCAGTACTCCATATAATTTTCAGTAGCAGGGAGCTGTTTATATACATATTTTCTTCCCATGTGACATTGCCTCCTTCATTGGTTATGATTGTAAAGACTCGCGTGCTGCTAGATTAAGGAATATACAGTAGAAGCGTGTTTATAATAGCTCTGTCTTTGGCACTTGTGCTGCCACTCCTGAAATATCACATCCAGATTCTGGCGTCCACAGCCGAGGTTGTGTCTGCATTAAAAACTAGTTCACAACAATCAGAGAGGATCCGTGGAAGGAAACAATTAATGCAGAGCACCTGGTGTCCCACCTGGTGTCCCCTTAGCAGCTGGGGCTTGTTGGGGTTAGAGCACTGTTTCTCACTTAGTTTCATGCAGAAAAGAAGTCCAGTTTGGGCCATCTGAGATAGCTGACAGTGTGAGCAAAAGCAACATAAGTGAGGAGGATGCTGATCGCGTGACTTCCTTCAAAAATATTCTGATCAGAAAAAAAAACCCAAGCAGTATAGATGCGCCCTGAAGGCGCTAAAAATCAGGGCAGGGTGGGGGTGGGAGGGGGTGGGAAACAGCGTGGTGATTTAGAGAATAGCCCATGAATGAACAAAGGATTGAAAGACATTTTTGAGATGGAGACTCTCAAGGAGCTGTTGGAGACAAGGTAAAGCATTGACTTGATCTCAGTTAAAAGTGAGTGGGTGTAAGTACTTTATCAAGTACCGAGTACGGCTACTTTGGCTGGAGAGTGAAGCTAGACAAATTTAGACTAGAAACACGATAGATATATATGTGTGTATATATATACATGTGTGTGTATATGGTATGAAAGTATTCATGTATGCAGTTTGCAATGAAGGTAAAGTTTAAAGTGATAATAATGACTTTTTCTCCAATTACAGCTTTCATTGCCTATTACCAAATTAAAGTTTTCAGATTAAAATAATCTTCTCTCCCATTCCATTCCATGATAAGCCTCAGTTAGTCTCAGCTGTTGGATCTGGAGCAGGAAAAAAATTCAAAGACATTTTATGACCTCTGGTATTCAGGCTCGCAGAAGAGAGAACTGCAATGGTCTTTTTGCTGCTAACTTCTATGAATCTGTCATTCACTAGCTGCAAGCTGAAAGCTGATACCCCATACTTTGCAGTGACCGTTCTAGGACATCTCTACTAACAGATGTTTCTATTCTTGTCCAAACACCTTCCTTCAAAGTTCTGTTCTTGCTGTGACCTTCATACCATGACTTGTTATCTTTCTGGCAATGTTTCCAGGGTGGTTTCATGGACCAAAGCTGCTATGATTATTTGGATGTAGGTCAGATAAAATAATCATAGATGTTTGTCTGCTTGTCAGTACTAGAACGCTGTCAAACTTCTCGATGGTTTGTCACCTCTGTTGTTGCAGTAGATACAACATCTGGGGAAAATCTCATATTTTTCCTCTATCTTTAGTAATTTCTGCCACAAATGTCAGTGTAAAGAGAGGCTTCTAACTGATCATTTACCTTAACTGATTATTTTTAACACGCTTCCTTTTTCTTGTTTCCCTGGGACTATTGAGAGATTTTTCTCTCTCTTTTCTCCCATGCTTGCTGTCAATGTGCAACAGTCAACCTGCAGCTTTTGCCTGACATTTGGTGGTCCAGATGCTCATGTCGCTGCCTGACCTGTGGGTGTTCTTATCTTTGGAAATAAATTAGATACCATGCTAATACGTACGTCATCTTCCACATGGAATTAGCAAAGTCTCTTGTCATGGTGTTGTGGTGATCAGGAATGGCCTGTGTTACAGGGTGTCTCTTGGTGTGACACAATTAAGTCCCCAGCATGGCTAGTGGATATCATGATGGCTTTCAAAACTCAGTGATTTCCAGCTGGCTGTTTGACTCTGGTGAAGTTTGGAGCATCAAACATTTGTGTTAATGTAGTCAAAATTAATTTTATTTTGCTACGGTTTTCTCAGATTTCCATGGATCTTTGCATAAATGGGAAGAAGGGAAATAAAAAAAAAATAATATTGGCTTATACCAATAAAATATTACTAGAGAAGCAGGAGTCTGGTTTAGTTAAGTCAGTTGCACTTGCTGTGTTTATTTTTATTTTTTTTTTAATCTGAACTTACTTTTATTCAAGAGGAAATAAAGTGCTTGACCATACTGCTAAGAGGGCACAAGCATAGCAGGCCTAATTGTAGCTTTTTATCATGACTGTAAAATTTTTGGGCTAGATTCAGTTTCTTAGAGCCATGCTCTTTCCACAGGCCATTGGGAGTCATGTACACGCCATGGATAAATACTTTAGGAGAGAGGGGTTGAATGGCAAACCCTGGAGTGATCTTGAATCTCTGCTAACGGCCATGAGATCTGGAGAAAGAAACGGCCACACTTTATTTTCAAACCAGGCATTGTAGCTGTGGGAACAAACAACATGTGATAAACACTTGTATCAAAGTTTGTGGGAGTTTTGTTATTGACTTTGAAGTAACCAAGTCTGAGGCCTTTACTATGGAAGCTGTGATTCTGTTTGTGGCTTTTTAATGGCTAAAATATCCCATGGTCAGCTTGAGAGTAAGGATTTCATTTTTGGTCTTAAAAAGAAAGGCATGAAGGAGAATTCCATATTGTTGTGCAGTCTGGCTTTTATTTTGAAGGGCATTTAAACAACAGAAAAAAAATAGTGTAACTTGTGTGAAGAGTGTTGTGTTTAGGAAAAAGAAAAAGTTCAAAAAATACCACGCATGATTGATCTCAAGTCTGCTTGCCGATCCAAAGACAACACAGCACGGCAGTCAAATATACATTTTATGGGCTTTTGTCTGTTTTGCAATAACAGTGGAAAGCATTCTTTAATTAAAATTTAAAACCGTAACTGATTAATTTTCTGTGTAAACAATCCCTGTAAACATGGAAAGTCAGCATTTTAAGGGCACAGCAGTATAAATTTTGCTTCCTCTCCCAGGCGCTCAAGGGAAAGATGGCAAGAAGGGAGGGGGAGTGGCAGGAAGAGACCCGGGAGGGGGAAAAAGTTCAAGGCCTTGGTGTTCTGTACTCGGCGTACACCAGCTGCAGGATCTCGCCTGCTGCCCATTTCTCTGTGCAGGAATGTTGGCATAGGCTCCCCGCTCTCACTGGGCTATGATTTATTCTCCCTCAGATGCTGGAGGATGATTTTCAGAGCACCCGTTTACCCCATGAAGTGACGCTGTGGCAGTGGGTTTTGCAGAGGGATGTGCGGCTCTTAGAGGATGGGAGGGAATGCTCTTAGGGTGTTTTCTGTGGCTATTTCCACTTCTAATGGCAACAGTGGTAAAATAAGATTAATTGTGACTCCTTTCTTGCTTATCTTAGCTTTCACTGGCATTTTATTACTATCTTCCACATGGCATTCATGGAAAACTTGACAAATGTTAAAGCCTAGGTCCTCAGAAGTACTTTTCAAAGGGATTTAGGTACCCACACCACAAGAACTTTCTAAAGTCTTGTGAGTCAAGTCAACCTTCTCCCTTTCTAGGTAAGAAAAAACAGCCCAGTGTTTTTTCACTCCAACAGCTGGTTGGAGTGAACACTTTAAGGTTGGGTTCTGTCATTGGCACTGCAGGATAATGGAGTTATCCTTTAAGAAAAGGTCTTGACACACAGCATAAGTGGAAGGGCTTCTGCCAACAAAAGAGGCATTAGATCTGACACTTAGGATCCACTTTACTACCCTCACAAAGTAAGATAATACTTCACACGTGCAGTTTCAGCCATATTGGTGACCAATGGTTTTAATGGGAATCATTTTAGTAAGATCTCCCTCCAGAGAAGGCATTGGAGCAGAGCAATGAGACTACATTGTTATTTCAGTATTTTTTTCAGGCTTTTGCTGCAGAGAAGAAAAACATGCGTGATATTTTTATGTGAATATTTTATCTGTTTCTTTGCTCAGGTCTTGTTCAACGGGAGCACATTTAATGCAATGATTCAAAAGGGTCAAGTGGAAGCTCTGTGGGTGAGATGAGTTGCAGGCTCTCTGTCTTTCGCACCATTGTTTTCCCATCTATTGTAATATATGTGCCTGAAGAAATTAATAATAAGCTGCTATAAATTCTTCTACTGCAGCTACTGCTTTGCCTGTGGACTTAGAGGAATTTTATCAATGATTTCAGATTGCATTGCTCTTTGAACAAAAAAAGTAGTGAGGTTCAAACCAAACACAGCCTTGATCCGACTGGAAGGCTTTGCTGGCACACGTGAGAATTATTTCATGTAATGTAAGAGCACTTGCCACATTGGCCATCCCAGCACGAGACTGATTTTTCTTTTTTTCATCACACTTTCAGTACTCTTTGTCATTCTGCATATACCAAAATGCAATATTCTACCCCAATAACACTCTCTGCTACCTTTCCCTGAACAAACAACCCCAAGAGACAAATTCCTCCAGAGGTCCAGCACTGTGAAACATTCTCAAGGATGTCTCCCACTGCTACAATCTTGGAGAGAATCCTGCCATCTCACACAGCCCCTGCAGTTATTTGGTGAAACGGATCCAACTAAAGTCAATGGTAAAACATCTGCTGGAGTTTTACCCAGCAACTTTAATGGAGCCAGGATGTCAGCCACTGAATTTTGGCACTCTGCAGTAGACAAATATTGTGATCTGAGATTCTCAAGACAGCTGGCCTCCAACCTTCCTGTCTGCACACTAGAAATAATTTCAGAGTTTATCAGTTCTGTATCATAGTAAGTTCATCCAGCCATAAAATGTGTTGGCCTCCTGCTTAACTATTTACCTACCTGCTGACCCACTAATATAGCCGTTAACTTTTATTCAAATCAGTGGAGTTTAAAGGAAGGACACTTCATGAATTAAGTATTTTTCTCCAACTAAAGTGCACCTAGAGTTTCTAAATATTTTCTTTACTACCATTGAAAAGGGACCGAAGTGAAACTCAGGAGACATGGGAATATAGATTATATTCAAGGCATTTTGGGGAACAGTTTAGCTAAGTGGGGACACTAACATGTGTCAGTGAGCTCCACTGGCAACTTCTCTTACTCAGGGTCATACTCCTGGCACTCGGAAATAGTGGAAGAAGAGCCCACAGGCCAGCAGAGGGTAGGAAATATTGGAAAATCCAAGGCAGAAATGGTATGGTGTAACTCTCAAGGTTTGGCTCCTCCAAGCTGAAAGAGATTTACTGGAGCTGTTGCAAAGGCAGTTTGTAGAGGAGGAGAAGATTAAACAGGACACCCTATACAGAGCTAGTGGTCACTCAGAAGATCTTGGAAACGTTCCTGGAGAAGGACACAGCCAACCGAAGCTCAGGCCTCGCTTTGCAAAGCCATCCCCATTGCACACAAAAGCACCAGGAGCTGTTCCCATCCTATATTCAATTCAGCATAAGTACTCTTTTAAATGTTAGTGAAAGGGAATATCAGCCAGCCACAAAAAAGGACAATTACGTTATAGTTTTGAACTAAAAAGCCAATCTTTCTGCATTGAAATGAAACCTGAAA
>VZTM01005749.1:58271-79492 GCA_013400555.1 Jacana jacana | reverse complement strand
CCAACCCCCAACAAAACCCAAAAGTTGTTCTATATTTACACTTCTACCTTACTTCCCAACTCTAGCAAGATTTTTTCTTTCCCCTGGTATTTCTGGTAATTAATCAGTAAGTATAACTTCAAAGGAAGTTTTATGGTGTGTGGACTACAATCTACTGTGGAGGGACAATTATTGTACATGAAGCTCAGCTGGAGGAGGTAGAATAAATAGACTCTAAATTTTATCTCTGACAGACAAGTTGACTGGGGAATTTAGGGAAATTGATATGATGGTTAGGGCCAACCTGACCCAATGGCCTGAAAGAGGATGGAGAATTTGTTGTCTCTTATCCCAAATGAAGTCTGAAAATGGAGGACACTCAGGACAGCTATGAAGTGGACATGATTTCTTGATTTAATAACACCATGTTATCTTAACTGCTAGCTATAACTGTAGAGTCATTACAGTGTTAAGTAATGTAGCTACCAAGTTAAAACTGTATTAACAGAAGGAAAGGAAATCTTAAAGTATGAAGAGAATAATTGTGTCCTCATACGCTTTGTGTTTGACTGTCTGAGCCTGAAGAAGCTGTGATCAGAAGTCCTGAGCACCTTTTCCTGTGATCTTTATAGTGCAATCTTGAAATAAAAAGTAGTCATTCACAGAGTTTCCATTATGACTACATAGATTTGTCTCAGGAAAGAGAAATAAAATCAATCCCATTGATAGACTTGCTCTGCTTGTATGGATATTAGTGCCACGGCTCCATTTGTAATTTTCTGTAGCTCTTTTTATATCCTGTGTACGAGTCATTCCACTATCAACATACAACATCCTGAATTTGTAAACAGGCTACCTGGTCCTTATCTTAACACTGATGTGTGCAAGTCGACCACGAAAGTCAACACAGAGATATGTATTTTGGCTGTGAAAACAGATCTTAACCTTTAAATTCAAGTCATTCATTTCCACAGCTACATGTAGAGAAGTGGAAAAAATCAGAAATGTATTCTCTTTCCCACAATGGAGTTACTGAACTCAAGAAAAGATGTTGGGCAACCTGTAGGTCGCCTTGAGACAGAAGGTTTTGCTCTTCTTATCTGAGTACTTGTCTCTAAATAAACTGACTGTTAATTTTTTCTCTACAACTGCAGTAAAGAGGTTTTGCAGACTTTTGTCCTGGCTAGTTTGCTTCTGTTTCTCTGCATGTATCTAAGTGAGGTGTTAGAAAAGGAAGGCCAGATTTTTAGACTTATTTATTTATTTATTTGTTTATTTATTTATTCCAAAACAGGAAATTCCTCTCTGGGCTCATCTATTTGGATGTTTACCAACAGGCCTTTGTCTTACTTTGCTTATTCCACCAACAAACTCAGTCGGTAAAAGGCAAGCCAGAACGAGCATGTATACAAGTGGAAGGGAAATAGGAGTCTTTTATATCAAATGAAGATAAATGCTCTACAATCACTATTACCATACATTTCCAAGTGTAAACAAGCTTTTAGGAAAATCTAAAATGGATTTTTTTTTTTCTTCTGGGAAAGCAAAACTTAGGACTTGGCAGCATTGTGGTTGCCTCAGTTGCTACCATCTCCTTCTCTTACTAGCTAAGAGGGAGGGAAAATGTATATCTTTTACAAACAGTCCTCTTTTTCTGCCTGTGAAGTGCCACAGAATTATCTTTTTCTTTTCTTTACATACAAATGCCTCCAGTAGTGATTTCTATGATCCATTTGTTTAATTAGTTATCAGTCAAGTAGCCCATACCCAAATTTGAAGACAACTTGAATGGATGAACAGTTGGAATATTCCCCAGGACACCAGAACCTGCAGGACCATCTTGCTAGGAAGAGCCATCTTGCTAGGAAGACATGGGGAGGGAAGTCAAAAAAAGCTACAGGAGTCTGAGGGAATGCATTTGAAAACTACAAGGAAAAAGGAAAAAAAAAAAAAAAAAGAAAGGGGAAAAACCAAGAGATACTGTTAGAAAGCAGTCTTCAGTATTCACCAGCTCTCCTCATCACTCCAGCCCAGGGCTTTGGAATAGACCCAGTGGAGGGCAGCCTCCTATCCACGTTTCTGACAGATGGGGCATGATGCTCACCTTTCCTGCCATCTAGTTTGTGTTTTGACAATTCTGTATGGAAACTCTACTAAATGTATGCAGAGAGCGAAGATCCCCGTCTCCCATTCTCCTCCCGAGGAAGTTAGCCAGGCATTGCAGAAATGTGATGCGTGAATAACACAGAGTCTAAGCAGAAAATGAGTACGTTTTAAACAAGTCCACTGGAAAAGAATTAGCAGTGAAACTGAAAAGAGCCATATGCCAATAAGGGGGAAAGTGACTCAAAGTGACACGCTGTAATAATATAATTGAGTTAGGATTAAATTGCAGAAGGATAAAAGCAAGGACAGAGCTAAAAAGGTAGAGACTGCGACATGTGCTGCCTTGTTAAGTGGGAGATGGTCAACAGGAGGGGATTCTCTTGCCGTTTTCCTTTCATTTATAATTAGGCGGTGAAAGTACCAGGGGCATGTCAAGCCATTTGAGGGTTTAAATAAAACAGCACTTCCCTGAACCACCATGGCTCAGTTTCAGCATCCCCCCATCCCCCCGACTCCTTGGAAGCAGTGGGAGTCTACAGCTATCTCCTCCTGTGGGAAACCCTCCCTGGCAGACAGCATCCGGACCTTCTCCGTCTCCCACCCTCAATCTTTATTGTTAAGGGAAAGGGGGAGGTGGGAAGGGTGTGAGGCACCCTGAAGAAATCCCCTGTTTATTTAAGAGTTTTTGCAGGCAGGGGTATGGGGGAGGGCGTCTCTTTTCCTCCTCTGAATTCTCCTCTATTAATATATTCCATTTAAATTGCTCACGGCACCATGTACTAATTAGGACTAGAATGACAGTTTGAGGAGAACAACTGAACCCACTTGAACTCTTGGAGTTCAGAGTTCATGCACATATGGGAAAAACATCTTCCCATTTATTTCTGCAAATACTCTGCACGTATCATGGAAAATATAGGTGATATGGCCAGAGCTCATCCTAATGGTTCCTGTAGATGTTTCAGCCTGCAGCCAAAGAGATTTGAAATGCTCGTTTAAAGAAATACACACACTGAATTGGTTCCATTGATGATCACACACAGAGTCACACTGATTTAAATGAAAGTGTTAATTTGATACCAGTTTAGATCTACTGGTACAAAGCACAGTGGAAGTCCAAAGGCATGTTAAAGCAGGTGTATTCCAGTTCAGTATAAATCAACGAAGAATAGTTTTGAGCTATGCTGAAGTAAGAATACTGCACAGAACTACATGGAGCCATGCACCAAATGAAACCAGAACACTTCTGGGTGCAGACAAGGGCCTCGTGACAGTTAATCTCAGACCAGACACCTCAGCACTTACCTTCAGTCAAAAAACAGTGTTTTTTGCAACGTTCATGTAATAATAGCAATACTTAGTGATTGTAAGCATATATCTTACAGCATTTTAGCCAGGTGTGTAAATTGTACCAGGCGCACACATTGATTTAACTTCCCAAAATCAATTTTCTTATTTTGATGACTTTTATTTTGTCCATTTAAAACTACACTTCAGGTGCTGGCTTTGAGCCACTTCCATTCCCAGTATAGAGCATCCAAATATTGACTTGTACCAGCTTAATGAAATTGATTTTGACTTCTCACCTTTTATTATTTTGGCGGGAGGTTGTGTGCAGACCAACTCTATAATGAAACTGGATGATTTACTCAATACCACACAGCAAATCAGTGCCACAGCTGGAGACAAGAGCAGACTTCTACAGAGAACCACCACACAAATTTGACTACAGGTCCTGAAAAGCAGCATGCTTATATTGCCTGAAAATTCCATGTATCGGTTTCTCTCCAGTCTCTTAAGGAGAGGTTTCTATAAGAATAACTTGGCTGAAATGTTTATTCCTATTCCTATCCTATCTTATGCTTTTTGTTTTCTGCTATTCCTTGTAGTGCCCAAATCACTTTGGTATCTGTATGTGACATGATAGGGGAATAAGTTGCTTTCTGTCCCGTGTGGTTTATTTGCTCTCTTTTACTCCCATATTCTCTCAGCTTGAGGAGGTTAGAAGAAATGCTGATGGTTTGGTGGAAGTATGTTGAAGGCCTTTGGAGACACAAGTGATTCAAAGCCAATCAGTGTGTCTATAAATCCTTGTAAAACTTAGATCCTGAATACCTGGTTAGTCTTTCATTATGCAATGACCCAGCAAATGGGGCTGGGGTATTCTTAAGGCAGTCTTCATTTTTCACTGTGCTGCACTCTGTGTTATTTCTCCATGGCATGCTTAAAAGAAAAAAATGTATCTTGTAAACATTGATCTACTTATTCTGCTTGTTTTGATAGCTTTAAAAATGGACATTTATCTATAGCTTAGGCATCTTAAACATAGACTGGGTACAGAGACATAACACAAATGCAGTCACACAGCGACCATCTACGAGGACTGTTTCAAAAGCATTCCTCTCACCATTTCCTAAATCTGATTTACCTCCCAAAGGAGCTTGCAATTTAGCGTAACTACTCTGGGGGCACAGATTTCTGCAAAGTCCACCATGAAAAGCTACCTTTCTCCAGGCATTAACGTTTGAGGCCAACTGTTTTGTTTTCTTGAGGAGGGAAGTAGTAAACTGTAAGGACTTCAGGCAACATATATGTAGTGACTGACAGCCGAAATATAGAGACATAAAGGAATGGGTGTCAGGGCTAATGCAGTTCTGCACATCTCCATCACACGTTTCAGACATGGGCATTTTTCTTTTCCAGCCTTTGTGTTTTAAAACAAACCGGATTGGGGCCATTGCTGCCTGTAGATTATGGCCCTCAAAGTGATAAACATGCTGTTCCATTGCTATTTGCCCCATGAGATAAACATTTCTGATGGATTTTTCTGACAAAACTGAGAAACCTAATAATCGCAACGTCAGAAAAAAAGTGAAAACTGATTCAGTTTGATCCCCAAAGGACAGGAGAGGGAAAACAGCAATAGGAGATACAGTTCTGTAAGACTGAACTTGTCAAAGCTCTGTTAGAGTGCTTTGAATAAGAACATCCGCTTGGTATTATAAATAAAGGCATCGGACAGTAATTTGCATGGGTTAGGATTGTTAACTTTTATCAATTGCTGGGTTTTAAAGAACTCCCAAACTCTTGATAGGAGTATCTCTTTGTAGTGAAAGATTCATGGTGGGAGTGAAAAAAAATCTGATGAATTTAAAGCTACAGATGAGAGAAAGCAAAGCCATCCAGATCTAAACTGAGATACCATTAGTGGTTCCCATAAATCAAATCATGTTTATAGCGGGGATACAGTTGAATTACCATCTGGACTTTTTAACCTCGACATTTATTTCCGAACCCTCCTCCAATACTGAAAGTAAACTTAACCCTTCCTTTCATCTTCAGGACTTTGACCCAGTGCCAGTTCTTATTTTGAAGGAATGATCTGATTTTTGATGGGGACAGAATGTCACACGTGGCACGAGGGTGGAAGGACTGGGAGTTTCTTGCAGAAGACAAAGTCATAAAAGAAATAAAATACATTCAGTCCTAAATGAGATCAGCTGAACAGGAGGTCAGTGGGAATGAAGTCAGGGGGAGGATAAAGAAAGGAGGGTTCATTTTAATTCAGGTAGAGGACACAGATGGGGTCCAAGGACAAGGTAGGAAAACATGTAACAGTCAAAAGGAACCTATATTCTTTCTGGATCCGTGGGATTATCAGGAGGTAGATGGGTGATGAAGAGCTGGATCCTGTTTTCATTGGTGCTAATAACAAAACTGTCATTGCCTTTAATAGAACATCCACCTACTTCTGTGAAAGTGAGAACTTTAACCCTTTACCAGCAAAACAAATCAAGCAATTTCTAAAGCCTCAGGGAAAGAAAACCAGCAAGATATCTGGAGTCCATATCTTTTTTTGTTAGGGTTGGTTTTTTGTGGTTTTATTTTCTTCCTTTCAGTCTACCTCTGAACTTCCTGATTCAGTCAAGGAGCTGCCAAAGCAGTTAGTAAAGGATATTGTTGTGCTATTTCTAGCTCAAACTGAAAACAACATGAGGAGGAATCACAGGAGAGACTGGCTCTGCTGCAAGACATTGGCCTCTTCTGCAGACCTCGCTGGTGTGAGCAGCTGGTCAGGCCATGGGGTTTGTTGATAGGCAATTAGGAGACATTGCTGAGGATCACCAAAGTTTTTTTTTCTTCCTTCTGCTTAGTGCCCACAGGCTGTGTGGCACAGGGACTCATGAGTATGGCACTCTTGTACCTCTCTGTAATGTGGGGGAGAGGACCATTTTGGTACATCACAGGCTGCTTGGAGAAGTGTGTTATCTTTGAGGTCTTCCAGCAACAGGTAGCAGTGATTACATAGATATGCATCTGGACAGCATGAGGCACTCCAGTGTACCTATGGCTGTGTGCTGTGTACACATCTGGTGCTAAGCAAGGTGATCACAGGACCTTTAACTGCCCAGGAGAATAAGGTATAGGAAGCTCAACTAAACCTGGGGTTATGCCCTCTGACAGGGTGAGTCCTTTGGCCATCCTACCTGGCTGTCCTATCCTTCAATATTAAACAAGATGCTTTCCTTGGAGGCTAGCTTCCTGAAGAAAAAAGTTCTTTCCACCTCCCCCTAAAATCTGTTTCAGTAAATGTCTTTGGTGTCACATGTTTCAAAGTGAGTTGAATTTTTTCACTCAGTCCTTGTTAGAGACGGCCTCATATTTCACACCCTGGCTGGTGCCAGGATCCTCTTACTCTATTGGCGACATTACTGCCATTTCCTATCTCTCTCTTTCCTGAATTTACCTAACCCAGAGCTCTGGCCTTTTGTTGAAATGATTTTCTGCCTTCCGGCCCTGCGTGCCGTATGTCAGATTATGTGCAAAAGGTCGAACCCACTTCCCCCGGTTTTAGACACAGGATGAGGAAATGAAGAGGAGTGAAGTTACTGATTTCATTTTGGAGGTCAGGGTGGGTCTTGTTGGGGTAGGAGTGGAGTCTGAAGAGCAAATGCTGCCATTTGTTATCCTTATTTTTTCAAACAAACAAGAAACCCCAACAATTATTCATGCTGCTGAATCGGAAATTCTTCTCAAAACAGCTGACAAAAAGAACAGGAAGAGGACAATAGGTGGACGGTGAGATTATATATATACACTCGTATATATAGCCCAGACAGAGACATCCAATTTTGTTGGAAACAAAGTGGAGACATGAAGAGCAACCTAAGGATGCTCTGTGAGCTGCCCAAAGTGTGGGCAGGCTGCCTTGTTTGCTTGGTAGCTCTCTTCTAGTGTTGCACAGTCTGATTGTATGCTAACCCACATTCAAAAACTGTAACGTCAAAAGGGTAAGTATCTGAAATGGTGCCAGGAGAATCTTTTCCAGCACTGGGGAATCACAGACTTTGCCCAGTTCAGGACTGCAGTGGCTCCAGGCCAGCAGCCCGAGGCTGCACTGAAAGAACATGGAGAAGGAAACATCTTTGCCACTTTCCTCCTCTGTCAAAGGGTGGATGTATCCCCACACATGCTATGGACATGACCTGAGTGGCCTTTTCCTGGGTGGAGACGGGTACCCTTCAGTCTGGGGCAGCCATCCCATGTTGTGGATAAGGGGACACAACAGCAAGTGCAACAAGAGATTTGTGCACCTCCATCTCCTGATGATTTGGGCAGCAGATCTTGGCTTTGTGGGTGGGTTGGAGACACAGTGTGTCCCCTTCCCCTGCTCTTCATCAGCTGCCTGACAGGTTCATGCTGACTCTGTGCCCCTTACACAAGTCCGGTGGCAGTTCAGGAATGTACATCCCAACCTGTGTGCTCCAAATCTGCTGGTTTTCTCCCTGATCTGTTAAATTGAACTGGAGGGGGAGAAAAAACAAACAAAGAAGCAAATAGACAGAAAGGCAAAATACCAAAAGCACTTCCTCTCTGCCGGTTCTTGGTTGTACCTAGAGCTCTGTCTGGCTTATGTATGCATTCAGAGTAAGTTCTCTGAGGAGTATCCTGCAGTCATTTCTCAGCGAGTGTGAACAAACTCATTAACAGCTCCTTTACTGGAATGATAAGTTGTTTCTTAATGAAGGGAAAAATAAATACCCTCGCTAACACAGGCTCCATCACTAGAAGTCACACATCATTCTTAAAGACTCCTTATTTTCCACCAGAGACATTTGTGTACAGCCCTTAAACAAAACGAAAGAGCTTGTTTCTCCTTCTTAGACGCTCTTTTAGATGCTCAAATTGCATAGCATTTTTAAGATGCTTTTCAGAGTGTTATCCCAGATCTGATCAGCTAAGGCTCAGTAACATAAAAAATAATGATATGAACATTCACCCATTTTAAGAAGGGAAGGTTCGTAGCACTTAAAGCATGGGACCAGGGCCCATGAGATTTGGGATCTATTCCAAGCTCTGCCATTGACCTGCTATGTAGTTTTACTTGTAAGGAAGTCACTTAAGCTCATTGTGTTTCAATGTGCCCATTTGTGAAATGGAGATAATAATGCCATGCTCACAAGGGGGCTGTAAAGGTTAATTAAATAGAGTTTTCAGGTGATTTCCCTTCTTTGGATTGAAAGTGTGACAGAAGTATTGTTTATTAATGAAGTTTGTGAAAAAATGACAGCTGAATTTTTTCAGCAAAGAAATACATAGTGACTTGTGTGTGTGAAAATTCCCCATGTGGTAATTTTATTTTTTTTTTTTCAAGATAAATTGATTTAGTTTGAGCTTTGAAAGTCTGTCGGTGTTTTGCAGTTTGTTGTCCATTTTGGCATGTAACTACATGATGACATCTGTACAAGCAACTAGAACAGCCAGGTAGCACCATAGGAAGTTTTGTGAAAAACAAAACAAAATAAAGCTAAAACAAACCAAACCCAACATGTCAATAATATTTCAGGTGCTTAAGTGTTTTGGGGTGTAAAATTGCAGGGCAGAAGTATGGTGAGACCTCAGATTCAGCTGGTTAGAGGATTTCTTGATACCTTTGTAGTGCTTGATGTTAGCTACTTTCAAATGTAGGTGTTTATTTGCTCTCTCAACCAGTTTCACATTTCTACTTTCATATTTCTCTAGAAAAGGAAATTATAGCATAGCCATGAAGATCTTATCCAGTTTTCAGACGTCACTGCAACCTGGACTGACCCAGCAACCAGAGAGTCTGACGGTATTATTTGATGCAGGTTGGCACACCAGTACTCTGCAGGATTGGGTGGGATGGATACATGAGGAGAAGTGGGATGCACTCTGCAATCCTCCTCCTCACCTGCATGGACATGGGATCCTGTCTTAAGTCTTGTTCCAACATTCAGCCCCGTGCTTTGCAGAGAAAAGATCTGTTCCTGTCCCTCATTCAAGTCACCTGGTGAGAGTTTTCACTTTTGTGTCAGTTGTATGAACATGGTGGATTATCATTATTGTTATTTCATTGCCATCGGAACCCTTGCATCTCTCTTATGTAAAGAGATGCCTCAACAAATTGCAGGATAACAAGAGAAGAAATATAAGTTCAGCTCCTGTGAAGCTTGCTTACATTGGAGCTTGAGTTTGGGCTGAAGATTTAAATGCTTTCCCTCTCTTGCTGAACAAGGTGACCTACCCCATAACCAGAGAAATTCCAAATGAATAAGAGCTATTAAGTTATCTTGTCCACCTGCCCCCTCCAGCACAAGATTGAGAGGGTGACACAGATTCTGGCAGTGGGCTGTGCACAACCCATGACAGAGGCTGCACACAAATATGAATCATGTTGTACTTAAAAGGCCCAAATGAGTTTACTATTGAATCCTTACCCTTCCTTGTAGCTGGTGGGAATGGGGACCTGGAACTTAAACAGTTTGACAAAACAGAGATTGAATCAATCCATGAAAACAATAGATTTAACCCTGTGAACTCCTCAGATGCTCTATTGGCTGCTAGTGCTTCTTGTGGCATTTTTGCCATTGGGGGATTCCCCTAGGATGCTGCTTGTGAGTAAAACATGTATAAAAACTACCCACTGTGTAAATCTAACATCAGTCAGTGGTTTCCCAAGTACAACTTGTGGGATGGCAGCCCAAGTCTAAGATGCAAAAACAGTTCACTGCAGATTGGAGAGTCCTGTAAATGGAAAAGAGAACCTGGAAAGACAAAGAAAAATGAGTCTTTTCAATAGCATCGAGGGAAATAGCATCTTGATTTTTTTTCTAGCTACATAAAGACTCCTTCTCACCCTCCCCCATCTCTTTCCAGCTATTTTGTGTCTGCATACCTGCAAATATTCTCTTGGTAATAAAGACTGAGATTTCTTCAAGCTGCATAAAAATATTTGACATGAGCTTTGGGCTCTCTGACAAACTCTTGAAAAACTAATTCACATGCAAACAGACTCTGGCCACTACCCACTGACAGCAACATGAATTGAACCAAAATGTCATAAACCCCACCAAGACTATCAGGGTGAACTCCCTTCCCTCAGATACCTGTGAGTTCTCTGGAGGTCAGGCAGAAAAGAAGGTCCTCTACCAAGGAGTCCTGGACCAAAGCAGGAAGAGAGATTTGAAGGCAAGCCCATAGCTAACATCTCTTCTCTCTCATTTTAACTGAAATTGTCTCATCTGCTGACAGGACCTATAGCAATGTCACTGGCAGTGTAGGGTGGAGAGAACAGCACCTCACCTGGCCCTAATCTTCTGTGAATTTTTCTGTAGGAAAGAATGCAGCATTTTTATAGTTTCCTCTCTGTTCTCATGGACTTTCATTTATATTTTTCTCTTCTGGAGAGCCAGCTAAATCCCATTTTCCCAGACAGGCAGAGATTAAGTTTGCAGTGAAAAAAAAAAAGGGCCAAGCACCAGCAGTTTTAAGAGGAGAATCTGGGAGTCACTGGCCATGGTGGAATGGACTCTAAATAGATGAGTTGCAAGAGTTGTTCTGAACTTTCCTCATGGATATCATCTAGGGGTAAAACTTCTTAAAATTTCTCTTATTGATTTGCCATATACTGGCCAGAAATTTGGCATTATTTTCTGAGATTTGAATTGTAGCTGTCCACATTTCCTGGGGGTGTCACTGACAAACATGTGCTCTTTGAGAAATACCGAGTTTTACTCAATATTTCTCCCTTGAATATCTTCACTAACAACTGTTGGCTGTTTGGCTGATCCCACTGAATCTTTGTCCATTAAATATTGCTGGATCAGGATTTTACATGTGATTCTTTAGCATTCATGTTTTATCTCTAGTCCTTAACAAAAATGGGCGACTAAAATTTTCACTGTGAATATTGCCACCCTTTTCTGTGCTAGCATGGCATTTCTGGTACGTGAGTTGTGCCAGTGATGCTCAAGAGCTTCAACTGAGTGCTCCACTGATTGTTCTGGGAGGGGAAGCAAAAAAAAACCCTTACAACCAACAAATCTGATGCATTTGCCTGACTTACGTAGAGTAACATGGACCTAAGTAGTTTGCACAGATGAGGTTGAAATTTTGGCTGACTTGCACATATGTTAGGGCATGTGGGTGTATGTAGATATGCATTACTGTGAGCATCTTCTGTGCTTCTAAAGAGAAATTTATAGGGTTGCTGATGTGATTTTCTCTGGGCCATGATCTGCAGAGTATCAGCTGGGAGACCATTTTCTTTTGGAAATGAAACAGAACAAAATAAATGCATTTATTAATTTCACTAAATTTTGGGCTGTAAAGCAGGTTTCCCATCAAGAATGAGAAGAGCCTGTGCTCGTTCTGGTAGCAAAAAATTAAAGAAAATGGCAATCAATCTTACTGGGGTTTGGGAATGGTTCTTATTAATCTGAATTTACATTTCTTCTATTGAAATGGAGTGTTTTAAAAGTGATCCGAATTAACGTGAGCTGACAGTTGCTGTGCTTACAGACCTTCAACATTCTGTGTACAAGGGAAATAGTTTCCTTCCCAGTCTTTGACATTCTCTGTTCAGAAGATTTTTTATTTTAACCCCAGTCCTAATTGCCCTTCAGTATCAAAATTAATTGTGTTTTCTGCTAAAAGGCCAGTGCAGTTTAAGGTTACTCCAGGGTCCCAGCAGCCGATGCATCTTCTGTAAATGGCTTGATTGCCGTCTGTGGAGAGGAGTGCTGGGAGAGATTTGCTTGACCGAGGCTATACATTACAGTCCAATTAGTGTGAAGATCACTACATGAGTCTTTAACTTTATCTAGTAACTGTCGGATTCTCTAATGCTGAGAGCAGAGCAAGGAAGAGGGATGCAGAGCCCACCTGGGCGGCCATACAGAGACCATGCAGCTTTTCTGGCTCCCCTCTGACTGTCTTGCAGGCAGCAGAGGGAGCAGTTGGAGGATGCAAATACTCAGTGAGCTGCACTTCTCATCCTAGAGATTCTGAGACAAATATCCTCTTTTTTCCCCTTTGCTGCTTTACTGATATATTAATGTACGTTTCTGATTTTTAATATTTTTTTTTTCCCTTCTTGAGACTGCTCATCTGAGGTCTGAATTCATTTAATGTCACCTGAGGCAGTGGGCTGAAGTGGATGGGAATCTGCTAGCCCTGGGTCCTCTGGGCGAGCGGAGAAAGATGGACACATCCAGAAAATGAATTAAATTCCCCCAATGATCTTCAGAGCTAGTTTCTTCCCTGTCCCTCAGTCCTACAGCCAGGTCTCTGAACTTGCGTGTTTCATGTAAGTATTCAAAAGTAAGCAAGAGTTAGACTTTTCATTGCTCTGTGCAAGAGCTCAGGAGCTCCCATTTGGTTCATGGTAAAGTCAAGCAAAACTATAATTCCTCAGCAGAAAAGACCAATTCTAATATAATTTTTATAGAATCATAGAATCATAGAATCATTTAGGTTGGAAGAGACCCTTGGGATCATCAAGACCAACCACCAGCCCTACTCTACAAGTTCTCCCCTACACCAGATCCCTCAACACCACATCTAATCTACTCTTAAACACAGTCAGGGATGGGAACTCCACCACCTCCCTGGGCAGCTGATTCCACTGGCTGACCACTCTTTCTGTGAAAAACTTTTTCCTAATGTCCAGCCTAATCCTACCCTGCTGCAGCTTGCAGCCATTCCCTCTTGTTCTGTCGCTAATTGCCTGTGAGAAGAGACCAGCACCAACCTCTCTGCAATGCCCTTTCAAGCAGTTGTAGAGAGTGATGAGGTCTCCCCTCAGTCTCCTCTTCCTCAAACTAAACAATCCCAAATGTTGTAGATCATAGAGTAGATCTAGAAGACACGTATAGAAGTAATCTCTTGTGACCTAGAAATTACTCTTTTTTTTGATCTGCAAGGTTCATATCTGACTATAAGCTGTGATTTATAAACATATGAATGGTCATCTCCTGAAATCATCTCAGTGCAGTCTTGAAGCTAAAGTAGCTCTATAGCACACATCAAACACATACTGTGAAAATATCAGCACAGGTACATACTGGAAAATGGGTCAAAAATACTTTAACCCTACAGTTATGCTCATACAAAATTAGAATTTAGTCCCACGATGTACATAATCTCAGCCTCAATATTGTTGTCAATAGATGTTTAAAAAAAAAAAAAAAGAGAGACACCAGGTTCTGCTTTATCAGAGGCCCCTGGAAGAACATCTGGAATTAACTTTCAGTTGCTCTGTACACCAAGCCTGGCTTCTAGTTTGCAGTGTCTAGGCCTCATATCTTCCAAAATGTCTTCTAAAAGTAGCTGGAACAAATAGTATTTAACAAGACTAATAAGAAATGTTGAAAAAGTTTGAAAACTCATGAAAAATAGAATGCAAAGTCCCTGACATTTTTCACATCTCCACCCTTTATTTTTCAGCTAATTTTAATGCTTAATGTCTTCTTTTCTGCGTCAGTCTCCAAACCAGGAAATGAAGAGGCAGCTGCAAAACTGGGAAAAACACAGGGAGAAAAAAATGTTATTTGACACTATCTGACAAAAATTCCCAAAATGGTGAACTTTCTGTAACAACTCCACTTCTCGTTTGGCACTGGAGAAATTATGATTAAAACAACAACAACAACAACAGCACTACATCAGTATTTCAGCATTTGGGAGGTTACATGGTGCCATAATAAGTTACACAGCATACTCCTCCTTTAATTTCTTTTTTCTTTTTTTTCCATGTTAAAGATATTAGTGGCATTGACGCACTTAACGGTATCTGTCAAGCTAGCTCTCTGCTCTTCTCATTTCTGTGCTTTGCAGAAGTTGTTGTCTTCTCCATCAGTATCTGGGACACAGTTATAGACCTCAACCATTATTTTCAGTCCTGTTTTACCTGCTGGATTCACATACTTAGGATTCACCTCACCACCAGCTTTCCTACACAGTTCACAACAGATCTTGTATCAATGTGCAGCTTGTGTTTGCACAACTCAAAGATAAGGGAGTCTCACTCTCTCAGAGGCATTTTAGATTAAATAAAGCTGGTAATGGGATGAGAGCCGAGTCTCTCATCCACTGTTCTTCTAGAGGTCCTTTAAAATGACAGTGAATTGAAATTCCACTTCAACTGGCTCAAGCAGAGGAGCCTTACTGAACAGCTATAATTTCCTGTGGGCTGTGGATTGCTCAAGGTAACTAACAGTAACCTTACTAGAACTTAAGAAATTCAATATTCATGAAGAAATTACATCACATAACATATTTATCCAATAGGGTTCCCCATCACAAAATACTACAGGATGAATTAAAGGAAAGAGAGAATTTGGGGGTGAAGTAACAGAAAATAATGAGGTGGATATCTTTCAGATATATACAAACTGTGGCTAAACTCTGGGGTATTAAAATTAACAGCAAGTAACTTCCTGCTATTTGGGTTTCCCATCATCTACCCCTCCTTACAGCTGTGTGCAAAGAAAAGTAACTGCTACAAAATATGTTTTGAAACAGTATAAAAAAGTATTTCTAGAGGCCAAGGTAAGCAGACTGTGAAAGAAACTTCCCTGACTGGAAGATCCTTTCAGAATCGGTTACAAATGGATTTTTTGCTCCTTTTTGGAATATCCTGAACCAGCTCATTTCGTATACAAGATACAGAAGCTTGGGGACTTCACCTGTGTGATGAGCAGACAAATAATTAATAATTAAAAATTGCTGTAATTTAACACTTATTTGTGGCTGGAGCATTTCCAACCTTTCTGTCTTAACAGCTTGGAAGAAATACAAAGGAAAATTCTGTGTGTCAGAAAGTTATGAAACAAAGGCAAAGTCGAGAGAAGATGGAAATATAGAGTCAAAATGAAACTCTCCATCTTTCTGTCAAACTAAAACAATAAATAATAATGGCATCTTGCATTTATGTAGTGGTTTTCATCCAGAAAGCCTGGAAAGCTCTTTGGAAACTTTACAAACTACTGTGGAGGAATAGGAATGATTTCATACACTGATCTATTGAAGGTTCCCAGTTCTGTAAACCGTTACAGTCTACAGCAACATTACATCTCAGACTGGGACAGGTAGAGACTGATCCTGAGAGTTATTGGATGGATCTGTAGTTAGTCAGAGTAAATCTTCAAAGTCCTGTGGGAATTCATACTGCTGACAGTTATTGTTTCTCATGATCAGGCACTTGGTAAAGAAATAAAATTACAGATAGATGAAATAGCTGCTTATCCCAGTCTGTGAAATGTGGCAATAGCAGCCAGGGCTTTACAATTAAAATCCATAGTAATTAATCAATCATAGGGTGGTAAACATACTCACTTTAAAGAGTCAGATCCTCTGTCCAGTCATTCCTCATTGTTATCATATGGCTGACATCCTTTCTTTCTTGTTTTTATCTGTGTGTGTATATAAAAAGAGGTGTTTTAAGAGCTAGTTGAAAACAACACAAACCTCGCAGATTTATGTCTCTGCCACATTCAATTGTCAGGCAAAGCATGGAAGAAAAAACAAAGAATGAATAATTAGTAAGCTGAGGAAACTTGATTAAGCTTTACATTTCTATCTTATGTTTCACTTAAAAAATCACTCCAGATACTCATGAAGTCTGCTGGATATTAAGAGATGGCATAGATTTCCACATCCTCAATGGAGGATAATGCTTGCTGATTTCCATGGTCTTTTTGTTCCAGAAAGGATCACATAATTTTGGCTTTGGAGTAATATTTCTACAACTAACAGTCAGCTCAGGAATTCCCTGTGTATGAACGTATTTCTCTGTCAGCTGGCGCAATGTATTCCTGCACTAAAGTACCACGAGTAAAGCATCCATCCAGCACCTCCTAATGGTGGCAGCAAAAGGAAAATGAATGAAACTGAGAAACAGTTCCAGGAACAACAGAATTAAGAAATTGCCTTCAGATTTGTGTCGTCATTTTATTTACCTCTGGCAGGGTATTTTGATGGCACCGTATATTACTGGAGTGAATACTCCTGAGCCGTAAGCTGACCACTTATTTTCACTAAACTTCATCCCCTCCTGCCAAGGCTGGCTGCATGGAGGCAGAAATGAAAAAAATAAGCCCTTTTTCCGTTTATAAAATTTCTTATCTCCTGAGACTTTTGGCATCAGGCATTTTCCTGTTCTTGGAAGGGGCGACACCAGCAAGTAGTCTGGCTGTTGCCAGCTGGGGTACAATGATTGATCTTCCTGGCAGGAGGGGATGCAGCCCAAGAGATCGCCATTCCGATGCCCAGCCATGACTCCTCACTACTTGAAATAACTTTGCTCATTCCAACAGCGCCTGGGATGCAACCAGAGTTTGACACAGGCAGGTGCTCTGCTTTAACAGCTTCTGTAATCTCCTGTTCAGCATCCAGAATAGTGTCTAGAAAGTTCCCTTGCTGCCTTTGCATCCCTGTCCATGCTAGTCCATCTGCCCAATATTTGTGGCGTCCAGCAAGACTGATTCTTCTTAGCACTGCCAAAGCTAACAAGTGGGACCACGGTGCTCAGTTTCCAGTCCTTTTTCACCCAATAGTTGCTTGGTCAATATGTTTTGAGCAGACGGGGAAAAGGAGAAGGGACATGCACCTCCTCAACTAGTGACCAGAGCAATGATTAAACGTGATAAAGGTTTAGCTATTGGCCTCTCCTGCCAACACCTGGCAAAACTGCAGCACAAATACAATGCAGTCCAATAAAGAAATGTTTGCAGTGTGCTGTTGAACCAAAGGCAGCTCTCCAGCTGAGAAATAGTTTTCTCCTCGGTGGGGAGATTTAGCATCCAAAGAAGGTGAGACAGGGACAGCATGTCTGCACTTACTTAAACTGTTTTCAGTTCTAAGTATTCTGTAAGAATATGAAATTATGGAAAGAAATCTTAAGGTACCTTTTTATCAGGATTTTTTTAGGCTTTCAGGAATATATTTCTATGTCCTCTAAGGTTTTCTTAAGTCGCAGCAGTCTCTTGAGAGACCAGAAATTTTAAATCAGAGATGTAAATTCAGTCTCTGGACCAGTATTTCCCATTTACATCATGAGACACTCAAGAAAAAGCCTTTCAGCTACATTTTGTTACAAACATGAGCCATTTAGCCATCCTGATTGACATCCTAAATTTTGCACATTAAATAATGGTATCTCTGGCTTCATAAAAATATCATTCTTCCCAGAGAGTAGAAACAGTGTTGGATACTAAGAAAATAACCCTTTTTGTCGAATCAGTAATTTCAAGGTTACATTACATTATTTTGAATTTCTCACTGGTGGTGTCACTGGTTTTCCAGGTGGTTACTGGAGAAGCTTAGATAGTTCATTATGCAAAAGCTAATTTGCTGGTGGAATTTAGGTTGATATGTTCAAAGGCACACAGGGTTGCGATAGGACAAACTTTTGTTAAAAGTAACTGAAAGTTGGATGCTTACTTCTTCACGCTTTTGAAAATCTCCTGCTGTTTTTACTTCTTGAACATGAGAAGGAGGTTGGCCAGAGCAGCTATTATGGGCTACTTATAACAAATGCTTCATATTGCTGGTGACTGGGAGCACCCAAGAGTTCTTGTCCCACATTTTGCCTGGCAATTAAATAGACCAGGATATAATTTGCGCCCCATATTCTCTGTGTTGAAGGCAGTAGGCTTCTTCATTTTTAGCCTAACTCTTCTGTCACCTTCACCAGTTTTACATTATTTATGTTAACTCTATGGCCTAGGGGTGGGAGGGAGAGGGGAATTATTCCTAATTTACTGAAAGTGAGAGAAGAATCAGTCACTTCTTTCTTTAAAATTTTGTGGAGGATTGTTAATCAAAGTTAAAACAAATCTGTGTTCCAACGCAGAGGTGGGCGAGGAAATGTGTGCCTAACACATATGCACTTCGGGGCTCCTGCAGAAGGAAACAGAGTTCTGGAAACTGTTGTGAGAAAAACATTAAAGACACCAGACTCAATGCTATGCTGCAGATTGGAAATGAAGCTTCGGACAATATCCAACTATACTTGAACCTACTCGAAGAGTTGCATTTTATTCTCTATCCTGGGATGCATGACGTAAATTATCTCCCTTTCTTATTTGCCTCACGTTTGAGAAGAGCCTGGGTTGGAGTAGGACAATGACTTAAAGTAGGAGCCAGGCAGAGAATACATCAGGTATTCGACCTGCAGGCCTATGAAATGCAGTGTCATCATAACCCAAAGGGCGTATCATTAGTCACTGAAGGAAGGAAGTGCAAGCATGCCCGGAGAAATCAATAGAAGGTCCTTGTCTAGGAACACGAAGAGAACAGCTCCGATGTTTATGTCTTTGCCCTTCACATACTTTGCTCTTCCTTCCTCTCTAGTCACCTTTTCACTTTATCCAGAATTTCATTTTCCTGATTCCTGAGTATAAGCGGACGAACGTAGTAACCAGGGCTCAGGCTGCAATCCTGTTTTGTTTTGTTTTGTTTTGTTTTGTTTTTCTCAGAAAAGAAAAAAAAAAAAGAATCCGTCAGGCCCAGTATTTCTGTATGGTGGTTATCTGATTTGGCTCCTGCTAACTAAAAACATATGCAACTGGTTATCTCCATCAACACAGTTTAATTCAACTCTGGTCCGTATTAGTGTGTTTTTCTGCAACTGATGTCTCTTAGTGCCATGGGTGAACTGTTACTGTTAAAATCATGTTTAAATATGAAGATCAAACAAATGGTCCAAAGGTTTCTAGCATCTAAAGATTCATTAAGCAATACAAAAATATTTTGCCATGTTTTAATTAAACCTAATAATTCTTCTCTAAAATATCATGCTTTAGACAATTGAGAAAGCAGATTAATATAAGATTTCAGAGTTTTGTTAGAATGTGGGGTAGTAATTAACAATTCTCAAGACTCCTCTTATTTTCATAGCTCTGCACTAAACCTGTTCTTTCACTTTTGTGCCTCAGCTTACCCAACCATAAAGTGAGCAAACCAGTAGGAATGTGCATCCTAGGGAAGCTACAAAGCACCACTCATTACTGTCAGGAAAATGCTCTGAAATTATTCAGCCGTATTCATAGCAAAACCCCAACGAATTAACAAAATATGTTCAGGCAATGCACATTTCTCGGCTTCCATGAGAAAACTGTGAAGTGTTATGAATAATATGGTTCGCTGGTGGCTGTTTGCTCTAACAATCCTGATTTGTATGTTACATGAAGGCAAAGAAATCTTTTCATGCTCAGCTTGACCCTTCCTCGCACTGCCCCTGATTTCTATCCATTCTGGCCCTTGACAGGATTACAAAATACACAAGGACAAGAATAACTTTTTAGACTAAGATAACATTTGTATTATTAGAAGAGGTTAGGGTGTGCCTGGGAGGCAGGAGGTAAATCTGCTGAACAGTCTAAAAGCTTTATTTATTGCCATGTCCCTTTGAAGAACAGAGGAAAGAAGGAATATTACTAATAATGTCACAATAACCTCCAAGATCCCTAATCAGCCAAGTATGTACATGTACAAGCAGCCAGCGTGTACATGTGCATACACATACATACACACTCCAGAAAGAAGTTTGTCCTAGTATATAAAGCTCAGACCATGGATCGTTTTTCCAGCTAGAGCAAATTAGCCTAAGCCTGTGAAACTCCATGGCATAATGTCACTTTTACTAAGGACTGTGACAATGTCTCATTATTTCAACCAGGAAAATCAGAAGTATGTTATACAGTGCTGAATGCAGTTGCCTCCATTGGGAAGAAGCCAGGTACCTTTCCTGACAAGTTTAAGAGCTTCTGGCTCTCTAGCCATTTACCTGACCACCCACTTACCAGTGGAAAACGCTGAAATCAGCATTTCCAAGGTCAGCTGGACTCCCCAGCGCTTCCTGACGGAAACCAAGAATTCTCCAGGCTCTTCTCAATAAATTAAACAACAAACCAAGCCACAACAATGGATACATTTTGAACTTGTTTGTAGATTTAGGAACCAATATGTCCTTTTTTCCCAGTCTTAGTGGAGCATTTAGCCTTGCGTTTGTTAACCAGTTTTGAGAGACTTTTTACAGTTTGTGAGTCTTGTCCCTTTCTAAGAGAGAATCCAGTCTGCTAAGTCATATTCCCTGAAGATTTCTGAGAATATTACTGCTGCCCTATCAAAGCACAAATGGCATGAAACTAAAGAATTGGCTGCTGTTCCCTATTTGGAGCGTAAGATTGCACTATGAAGGGGCAAAGGCCAGGTTGAGAAAACAACAAAAGAAACTAGAACAAAACCTCCCACTGAAACACCTTTGGGAAAGCCTGCCTTCCACTGCCTGTCACAGTGTGCTTTAAATAACCTGCCCCCACATCTACCGGTTTGGTAGGTGTTGGTCAAACTTCTAAAAGGAATGAAGAGCTGAAATTCTAAATACTGGGATGCAGACCTGGCCCCTCACCTGAGATCTCTCCTCTCGAAGGAGGAGAAGGAAATTCATGAAGCTGAACATCTTCCAGATCTAAGGGAAATCAACTGCATCTCTTTGCTGGCAGCTGAAAAAGCTAAATTAATAAATAAACCAGACATCATTTGGGAGGGTTTTTTTGCATCGTATTTTATAGCCACATAAAAATATTACAGTGAAATACAACTTTTCTCTCACGACAGAGTGTTTGGGCTGTCTCTGTTAAATATACACTTTAAACACACTGGGAGCTTTGCACAGTGGAAATATAATTTTATTTTGAATAATATTATTTTTCCTTGCCCATATGCCACCATGGCTTATTTTTAACATAGTGATGTCACCGTATCAGTGAGATCACTTTGCAGAACATCCTACTGAGCAGTAGAGGTGGACTGGCTTCGTAATAAATAGA
>VZTM01005749.1:0-58226 GCA_013400555.1 Jacana jacana | reverse complement strand
ACTATCACATGAATACAAAACAGAGACACTGTTTGACACCTGGAGGACAGGGGCAATGCACTTTTATGAAAGAAAGTACTTGTGTATCTTACTTAAGGGAAGAAATTATTTATTCTTGTGAATCTTAACGTTACTTGTGGATGTATGAACTATGTACACGGGTCCATTCTGTAGAGAGCCAGCACTTTAAGGATAACAGTGTAATGACTCTCCTCATATTTGACCATGGCATAAAATGCTGAATGGAGCAATANGGGAACATGCCATCTTTGAAAGATTAATATTGGCACGATATATTTCTACTTTTAAAATAAATATTTGGTTTGGGTTTTAGGCTTGAATGACTGAGCCTAACTGAGATCAATTTTTCAAATGTCTTTTTTTTGGTTCCATTTTCAAAAGTTCCTGCTAAGACTTCCCCAAACTCCTCCATTGGTGGAAAAAAGGGGGAGAACCCCAGAGCCAAGTGATGAGGCTGCTCTGAGATTGAGTTCAATGTTATTTGTTTGGTTGGGGGCTCTTTCTTTTTCTTTTAATAAACTATCCCCAAAAGCCTATCTACCTAATGAGTATTATCTGCTTAATTTCCTGCAGGCTTCAATGCAGAAGCAGGTCAGTTGGTTTAATTATCAGCTATGGAGACGTGAAGGAACTTGAAATTCAATTGAAATATACAGTGCCTTTTTTTCCCTGGATTCCTTTGCACTAACAAAAATACCTGTTCAAAGAACAGATTGACTCAGCTGTGCCTTAAAGAAAGATAAGATTCTGTGGCAGGGAAGTAATAATGCTATTATTGTCCACTGGACAGAGTATATTTGCATGGTGATTAGTGACGGCTAATATAGTGAAATGCTATACACAGAGAAACAGGCAGGAATTTACCTTCTGACTATCAAATCTCTTTGGTTTTAAAAATCTCATTGGCTTTAAAATGTAGCCCTACTCCCTCTATCTATATCACTCTGTCGATTAAGTGCCAGACAGACCCAGAAATGCCTTATGAATTTTGGAGGCTTNAGACCCAGAAATGCCGTATGAATTTTGGAGGCTTAAATCCATATGATACTATTCAGATGATGGACTCTCCATCGCTGTGACAGAAAGGCATGCAACACTTACTTCAGTGACTGTATCCCCCCTCTCCGGGAGTGTTTTGGCACACGAGGGAAATGTTTTTTCTTTCAAAATAGGCTTTTTCTGTGTCCTAGATAAAGTGTGAGGAGGGCTAAATAAGCAATAGTAGGTTGCCATGCCTTCCAAGTTCCTGTCTTGTCTTTCTTTTTTTTTTTTTTTTCCTTTATAATTCTAGCAGTTATTATTGGCAAGTCTTTATTGGGAGATAGGCATGTAGAGGGAGCATTCATAAGGAAGGAAATCCAATTAATTTTGTTAGAAATCCAATAGTCTCTCAGTGAACACAGACTTTCACCACAAATCTGCAAGTTTATAGAGCCGTTAAAGCACTTGGAGCATCCACGCAGCAGAAAGACGGAGCTCAGGCTCAGTATGGGTAGAGTGATATCTGTAATATCCCATAGAAATCCATTGAGAACACTTAGGAAAGTGCAATATCCTTTAAATGTAACCTTGATAATGAAAGGAAAAGGCTCCTGTTCCTAAATAAAAAACAACAAGCCCCGACAGGTCGGATTTGATACCAGCATTTGCTGCTGCCTGAAACTCCTGCCGTGCACTGAATGCTGCAAAAGTGTCTATTATTTTTAACTATTGGGTCATTGTCTACCTTTAAGGATGGGCAAATTTTAGTAACAACAATTAATAATAATAATAATAATATAAATTAAAAAACCCCAAACCTTAGTGTTATTGCACTCTAGATAAAATACCTAATAGGCAGGGGTGAGCGAACAAAGGAAGTTGATAGAAAAAAGCAGATATCGGAGGCTTGTTTTGGAGAGAGCAGCTTAGAAACCCCTGAACCAAGGGTTCTTTATATATAGCACCACATTGAGTGACAAAATGGTAGCTGTCATAATGTGCCAGTTAACATGTCCAATATGAGCCGATCGTTTAGTGTCCCCTGGGATTAGAAGACAGAAACATGACAAAGAACAAAGAACTCGGATCAATAATGCTTGGGGAAATAAGACAGAGAAGGTTATTTACTCTGCATTGATCCGTTGCTGCAGTCGCGTAAACTTGGCCTGTTTTTCTTTTGTTAACCTTTAAGCTTGAGTATACTCACAAGCAACTAGGGAGCCAACTAACAGGTGTAGATTAAGGATCGAAGGAGGTCATCGTACCTCTGTCACCACTAGGCACCCATGTAACAACATCCCTGAAGAAATTTAAACATCAATAGCTATAATAAGGGCAAATTTATCAAGCTTGGCCTACTTTTGCTGGGAGCCTGGCTGTGTCCAGTCAGTTTGCCCTTGCTAAAGCTCAATTGATTTGGACATTCTTTTACTAGAGTTGATTATCAATTGTGACACAACAAATTTGTTAGCTTCCAAGCACTGGAGTTGTTGTTGCCATTGGAGCCTCTGAAGTAAAAACACCTGGCCGTGCTCAAGTTTTACTCTTGCTGAGGAAAAGAAACAAAACAAAAAAAAAAGAAAGAAAAGGGGAAGAAGGAGACAAAAGCAGAGAAGCCCTTTGGTGATCTCTCCATTGATGCTGGTTGCAGTGAAGATACCTGTACTGTGCAGCTGGAACATCTGGATTGCCATTTTTGGAAAATTAGGAGCATGAACAAATATTAACTTGAAGGAAACTGTTTGCAGCAGGAAAAGTCCTGACAGCTGTTAGCTATTCATTTTTTCATGCTTTATGATTTGTCACCTAAGTCATATGGAATCATTCCTGTTCCCTGTGTGGATGACAGACTTGAAACCAAGGAGTAATGAATACCGCATGATGGGCAGCAATACTCTTTAAGCATGATTATTCAAAAGAAATAATCATTCTCGCTGAACTCCGCAGAAGTTGTTAAATGTGAAAATCCATTCACCCATGCTCAGGAGCTGTAGTTAATTTGACTAAGTGGACATTTTGTGTAGAAACATGATGGAATTTGTTGTACATATTGACCCTGTTTTTTTCAGCTTAATAGTAAATGTTTCATGTTGTGCCAATAGTATTAGCAGAACATTAAAAATGTACTTCTGGAAATATTTATCTTATTTAGTTTACTTCAAACCCCAAAGGATTCTTTTGCATCATTATCATAGCTTTTCTATTTTTCTGGATCAAAGTATATGACAGTTGTCATGCTATAAAACATTTTGACTTGTGTGCCATAAAATAAGATAAAACAATCAAATAATAGAAAAGTGGAAGACCTTTACTTAAAAATTGAAACTCACTTTTAAATATTCTGAAAAGAAAACATAATACAATACAATAGTCATTCTATAACAGACATTTTATTATCCAGAATTTGGGGATTAAAGCAGTGGCCAAACTGAAGAATTTCCTTTGAGGTTAATATTCTGACTTTTGATCAATATGTTAAAATACATTTGTAGGAAGAACACTCTTATCTCTCAAGTGCAAGGGTACTACATCAGTTCACCACGAATGCAGGCACGTCTAAATTGTTGGGTTTTTTTGGTGGTCAGCTACATAGAGCCATACCAAGCACCCATTGCTAGCTGATAGTTCAGGTGAATAAACTTATGGTTCTACTCCTCATTTACCATTCTGTAGTGCTTTTGGTCATTGCTGGTACTCAGGCATTGACCTGCAAAGCCATGGCTCAGCTCAGTATTTTGCAATGGACTCTAGAAAGTAACCACTTATATTACACTTCCTATTGCAGCTTGATTTCATATGGCAGACAGCGATGTGGTTGCTTGGGCTATCCTTTGTCCTGTTAATACGGCAACCAGAAAAGTTTGAATTTAATTTAAGAAAAATTGCAACTTTCTTTTTGTTTATCTATAATTATGAGGCAAAATAAGGACCCTACTGAGAAAAGAAATCAGATCCTACTTCCCTCTTAGAGATGGGAATCTGTTGTTTGTATCTCTTGGCATGCAAAGATTCAGCTTGTGACCCTTGCCCCATCACCCATAAAAGTGTCACCACACTTTTTAAGAGCATTTAAGGCATTTAAGAGCATGGAAGGGAGAAGGCAGCAGCTTTTAGGGCATCAGAAATGACAGTAATGTGCACTGGAACTGTCTGCACAAGCAGAGTGCATTGAGGCAGTTGTATTAGATCAATCTGTGCCAGAAGTAAAGCCACTGACAGTTTATTTCTGTCTTGGAGAATGAGCTGCAAAGTGCACAGTCCTCATTAGGATAAATGGAGAATAACTCAGTTTGGTCCTCACCAAAACTTTCTACAAGGCAATGGCTATTCAGAGCTGTATGTGAAATGAGTTAGGGCTCTCTTAGCTCTGCCAGTATGATAAAAAACTGCACCCCGGTTAGCAATAATCAGCATCCTAGGCTGAGAGTCTATGGATTGAGTGAGCATGGAGAATGAATTACCCTCTTTCCACTAGACATGGTCCCTCTAGGTCAGGGCTCAGGTGAGAGGAAAGAAGTGTTATGGAGCTGCTTTGATTTACAGCTGAGGACCTGGTCTTAATGGCTCAACAGGCTCTGAAGGTGCTTATCTGCACAAGGAGCTTGGGGAGCAGGTCTGCCTTATAGTGGCAGAGAGAAAGGCCATCTCATGGAAATGCCAAGGGGGCTGGAGCCTGCTTTTTGCTCTGTCCCCCCCTGAGGAGGATTGGATCATGGGACAGGACCTTGCCCCTTTTCTAGGCACATTGTAGCCACATGCAGTCCTCAAAATACAGCTTGTTTTTCCAAACCCCAACATAATGCTGCAGAGCAATGTGCCAAATGGGGCTGGGTTTGGTCCTGAGACCAAACTGGGGCCGAATCAGGACTAAATAGGGCAAAACTGGGAGAACTCTAGGGAAACTGCCTTAAAATCATAGAATGGTTAGGTTGAAAACAACCTGAAAGATAATCTAGTTCCAACCCCCTGCCATGGGCAAGGACACTTTCCACTAAACCGGGTTGCTCAAAGCCCCATCCAACCTGGCCTTGAACACTTCCAGGAATAGGGCATTGACAATTTATCTGGGAAACCTGTTCCACTGTCTCACCACCATCACAGTAACAAATTTCTTCCTAATGTCTAATCTAAATCTCCCCTCATTGCCTCTCATCCTATTGCTTCACTACTTGATAAAGAGTCCCTCCCCACCTTTGCTGGAGGTGCCAAAAGGGCCCCAGAGGGCTTGGCACTTGCCTCTGTGGTAAGACTGAGCAGAGCTGGAGAGGAAGTGGGATCAGGTCTTCCTGTAGCATGAAGAGATGCTGGCGAAAAAAATGAAAAGAGAAGAAAAAGGAAAAGAGAGAAGGAACGGTACAAAAGCAACGCTCTATATGCTGAAAGGCACATGCAAGAAGGCTTCCATTCACCTTTCAAAAGCACTTAAACCCAAGTGTTAGCCTAAGCAAAATAAGCTTTTCAAACTCAGTTGTGGAGCCAAAAACGAGAAGCACATGACAGTGCATTAAGACACCACATTTCCTGGTTGCATGCTTATGCTAGCATGCTTTCCCCACCCAGAGGCCTTGTCCACCCTGACCTGTTCCCTTGTAATGGCCAGTTGGCCGCTTGGCTCCTCTCCCAGTAGCCGGCGCTCTCCAAGCGTGACATCGATCATTGCTGTAGTAAGGAAGATGGCACTTACCTGATGGGGTAGGCGGAAGCTCCCTCTCTTACCATATGCTGGGAATTGTCAGTGGCTGCTTGAAGCCAAGGCTGGCTTTTTCTCCTGCCAGGAAACAGGCCTTTTCCAAAGCCTGCCAAAAAAGAAGGAAAAAAAAGAAAAAAAGAAGTTTTTGCATATTACGTTTCCCACTGAGCAGTTTTATAGCAGACTGGGCAGCACCGGGAATTATGGATCACAGTTTCCTTTGGCACTGGGGACAGACAGCAGACAGTGAAATAAGAGACACTACAATGGGCAAAGAAAAAAAAAAAAAGGAAAAACAAAAGAAAGTGTTTATATTGATTCTTTTCAGAAATACAAGATCTGCCACAGCCGAGCAGACTACTGAGTCATTGAAGACAGCATCCTGACTCCAGGGGTGCTTCAGAGGAAGAGGAGGGGAGGAGGCATGCTGCCAACTGTTCCATGTCCTTTGGAGAGAATCACCTTCCCAATCCCGGCCCAACAGTGTCCGGGCACAAAGCTCTTGACTGCTCAGTAACCTTTCTCAGCTCCAAAGACCCATCCCATTTCCTTTTTCACTTTCCAGGTTGGAGGAAGCCTGGTGTCCATGAGAGTTCACACCACTGCCCCAGACACACTGATGCTGGGATCAGTCCCCTGGTCCTTTTTGGTCCTGCTCTGTGGATTAGAGCCAGTACAGACAAGAGAGATGTTGATCCTCTATAAAGGGGGCCTGAAAATCAGATTTCCCCAGGGAAATTTTGGAAAGTGCTCCCAGTTAGGTGGCTCGGATAAGCGTGGCTGGGACATCTCACACCACAGCATGGATTTCGTTTCCTGCAGTTGCCATCACTAATGCTGTGATAATCCCCGAAATATCCAGCCCTCAAGTGCTGAGACAATCCTCAGCCTTTCAGGAAAAAGCAGTTTAGTCCAAAAGCTTTAATATACTCCTGCTGGCAGTGGGCAAACCTGACAAAGAAAAAGGAAGACCAACATCTCTGTAAAGCATCTAGAAACTACAAAAAAAAGAAGAGGATGGAGGAAAAGAAAAGAAGTGTTCTCTTCCTGCGTCTGGTGGTACAAACACTGATGCTGCATCAGAAGAAATGGGTTTTTTTTGCAACAGATCCTCTCCTTCTCTAAATAAATATCCTTTCTTCCCTCCTTTTTACCAGAAAGAAAATCTGCCATCCAGACAGTGAAGAGATGACCTTTGAATCACAAATCACAAAAATGTATTTTCTTCTTTCGGTGAGGGGGTGGAGTTGAAGTGTTAGAAATCCAGGCCAAGGGATTACTTCACATTTCTTCTAAGGAATAAAACCTTTTAAAAAAAACGAAGGGTCTATTTTGTATTACTCAGCAGTAATCTCTTTTTTTTCTTACCATTTCTCTATGGAAAGTTGTTGGGGTTTTTTCCCCTAATACAGTGTTTATTACGCAGTCCTGCACACTCACACGTACACACACACACAAGCGCAGAGCTCTTTATAAAGAGAAAATCAGGCTGGCGCTGCAAAAGTGCAGAGAAGATCTTTCGCTAAAATGATCTCAAGGTCAGGTTTGGGGGTCTTTAGGTTTCTATATTCAATCCAACCACGTTTCATGTCTCTGCTTTGCTTGCTTAACTTACAAGAAACTTGGGCACAATTTTGCTTGTGTTGGCAGTTTTTAGGTGTGGATTCATGCAGGCTATTTACAAGATGCCAAGGGATGTCAAATCCTGAACATGTGTTTTTGTCCTACAGTCATTCTCTGACAGCAGAAATAGTCTGCAGCTTATCAGATCCATTTGCTGATATTTAACATCTTTTTTTCCCGACAAAGGTTTGGGGTGAGATGAATTTTAATGTTTCTCTGCTGAAGCTGACAAAAAAAAAAAAAAATCTTTATGCATCTAAGTTGGAAAGTAAAGAAAAAAAAAAAGGCAGCTCCCTTGTTTACAGCATTTTTACTTTTCCGACATAGATACAATTCTGCTTGGTTTTTTTAAACACTCAAGGTATTTGTTAAACATTTTACTCAATCAAGCAGACACAAAGTCATAGATTGAGACATGCATTTTTAGGGAAGTCAATGTATTTTAATGCATATTCCTGATACAACTGACAACACTCTAAAAAAATCTGGTTATATTTTTAGGGGATATTGTATTTAAATAAAGTTGAGCAACATATAGAATTACATTTTTTTTTCCATTTTAACATTGTTTTTGTAATAATCACACAAGAAAGAAAAAATAATTTTAAAATTTAAAGATTTTGGTGAAATTATCAAGCAGAAATAATACTCTCTGGGCCCATAATTCCCGGACAATTTTAGCAAACAGTGAAATCTACAAATTAAGGAATGTATAAAAATATGTAGGGTCTCAGATGCTAGAAGAGATACCTTGAAAGGAGGATGGAAACTTAGATAAGCATTTATATAGATATAGAAGGAGAGGTAGCAATTTTGGAGATTATTTGCATATTACAAGTACGCATACCAGAAATGAGTTTAATTATTCAGGTAAAATTGCTAATAAAAAGGGGGATAAATAAAAAAGGGGGACTGATGAATAAAAATTATTCATCAGTCTGAGTCATAATAAATATTTGAACTACGTCTACTTTGTGGGACACCTTTTAAATTCGTAGTGCTGTATACATATGTTTTCATATCACAGCAGATTTGTCATCCCTGGTTTCTGCAGACATCATTTTATTTAGAGCTATTTTTCTCCACTAACCACCTTCATCAAGTTCTCTGTTTCAGCACAGCCTATATGTTAAAACATGCCCAGCACTGTAACCTTCTGCCTAGAGGTAATAGGCATGAAAAAAAAGTGCCTAATTTTTTTTCTGGCAATGAACAGAGGAAGCTAATCTGGAAGTTTTAATGCTTGGTGTCTTCTCCAAAATTATCCAGACTGCTTTTGTTTGCAGAAGTCAGATTGTGCAAGCTGTTGGTGTGTGGCTTGTCCTGGTAAGTTAAGAAGAACAATCTACTTGAGAGGTTTCCAATTATTCTTACTTCTGGTCAGGTTAGATATACAATTAGATTGGATCCCTGACAGGTTTTTGGCTTCTCCAGTTTCAGACCAAGCCTTTATTAGTCCAAGCACATGCAGATGGAAATGATTTATTTTCTGTTAGCTGTTACATGAATTTGATTGTCAACAAAATCTTGCTCAGCTTTCAGCAAGGTTTGGAGTCAGTCTTTGCATCTGAGGTGGGGTGTCCACATCAGCCAGATGAGTTCAGTTTGGCAGAGGCAGCACAGCTGATGAAAATTTGCAGAATTTAGAATCAAATAGTCCGTACAGACCTTAGAAACTAAACATTTCACAGGAGACGGATGTATGGGCAGAGGTGACTCCTGGGATCCTTCCTGTCTGTGGTTTCCTCTTCTGCCGCTGTGCTGCCAGCTCTTCTCAATATATTGCTGTTCCACTGGGCCTTGTCCTTTACTTTGTTGGCAAATAAGGTAAATGACCCCTATTCTGGCTGCCCATATGCTGCTAACATCATTGGTTTTGTTTCAGCAAACTGTATGAGGATGGTATAGACAGATGCCAAAAAAGAGGGCCCCCATAAGCCCAACAGGCCCTGCTGTGAATCACCAAAGCGCCAGGGTGAGTGGCAGCCGGCGTCTCCTTAGTTATTGAAGAGAGCAGCTGTGTCACGTTCGGTTAGTTTACATCATAATCTAAATCAACCATGAAGGATGAAGATGCATAGAAGGAAAGAGGGGAAAAAAACCATACAGCAAAACAACCACCAACCTTAAAACCACAACAATAAACTGGAGGGATGTGTTCAAACAAACTCCAGTACAAGCTGCATCTGGGTTCGGTCCTAACAGAATGATTGCAAGGGAAGGGGTGGCTCGGTTGCCAACTCCTTATGAAGTGCCTGCATAACCTGAGAGAGAGGGGAGCTTTGTCCTCTACACGCAGATGTTGGCACTCCTACTCTTTCCCTTATGCTTCCACGTCCTTGTCTTTCTCCTGTGGCCCCAACAATTCATTAGTTCTCACCTCGGACTGGAAGCAGGTCCGGGGAGAACAGGCAAGTTCGTTACAGTTTGGCACATGGAGAGTGTTAATTGTGATACAGCTAAAGGCTGTTACTGCAGATTAAGAAAAGGACTGTGACATCCATCTCCAAGCAAGGGGAAGCTTTGGCTCCAAAAACTTGCCTGGTCCTGAAGAAATCCATCTTTGACAAAAGTATGATAAAGCAGAAAACTGCTTTATTTCTTATATATAAGGGGTTGTTTTCTAATTTCTGTTTTACTTTCTTCACGTGAAGCTGTGGTCTGATGGAGAAAAGAAGGGGCAGAAAAATGCTCTATAAAAGGGTGACTCTAAGGCACGAGAATAATTTTGTCTGAGGTTAGGGAGGCTAAGGTGCTCTTACACCTCTCTCTTCTTTGTGCTTACATATGTAGCTTACATGCAGATATTGAGGTGTTATAGATTATGGTTTATATGTAAGAATAGAGAATAAATTTAAAAGGTTGGGGCATTGTTTCTCTTTTATACAATCATATTTTGAAGATTAGAACATTTTAGCGTGACATCTGTAAGGTTTTGCAGCAAACTTCTGATAGCAGTAATAGGAAAAAAATTCCCAAATGCGCTTTAAAATAGGCCGTAAAGATTTTAATAATGAGATACCTTGGAAAATGTTGAGGATACAGTGAGCAGGCTAGAAACCTTTGTCTTAGTTTCTCTGTTTCCTTTCCTAGAAAGAAAGGACAAGTTCCTTAGGAACTGCAAGAAAGAAGTCCAATTGTTTAAAACTGCAGCAATTCCCGGCTCATCCCAATTTATGGAGACTCCATCAATAGAGGTGAAACAGACCACCACAGGGTTGAGGTTCTGCTGGGTGGCCAAGTCATCATGGCAGCATTTAGAGAACAGGAAGCCTCAGCAGTTTTTTGGTAGGAACTTGGGCTGTAAAGTATATTTCAGATGAACTCCATCTCATACATGATATATAGCATAGACTGAGGAGGAAAAAGCAGCAGCAGAAAGAGGCAGCTTTGAAGAGGTGTCGTCTCTGTGGCTTCAGGAGGTGTTAAGCAAGGCTGAAGCACTTCTCACTTTGTGAGGAAAGTAATAAAGAAGTGAATGCTCAAATCAGCTGAGCATCCCCTCACAGCTGCCACTGCTGAAAATCAAATGGAGGTCAGTAGCAGCTGAAGGTCTGTGTTGGCCATTTCCCTGACCAATCTGCCAGAGACTGTGATGGGAGCCTATAGAGAAAAGTATGAGGTTTGTCATCTTGATTTTTAACATTTTTGAGGGGATGGTAGCCAGCACAGTGTATGTCCTGTGTGGTATGGCACAGAGGAGAAAGCTTCTTGGTGAATATCTACCTGCAGCCCAGGTCTCTTCTGGATAAGTGTTCACAGTGTGTTCTACAGTAAGTGCCTTACGGAGTTTGGATGAGCTAGATGGGTTCTTGTTTTGTCAGAAGTGCTTATTGCTTGTGAAAGTTTCTTGCCTGATAGAAATGTGTTGCTTCTCCGAAAGGGAGGGAACGTGAGGTCCCTGGGACTGGAGAAAACAGCAGTGCACAGGCACAAGTTCACTTTGTTGCAAAAAGCTCCTTAGGAAAAAAAAAATAACTCTTGAGGAGTTAAAAGATTTTTCTAGTCTTTGGGGTGGGAACTGTAGTGCCAGCTTCCCACAGCAGGTATTGTCGGTCCATGGGCTGCAACTGTGCAATGGAAAGTGTGACTACTTCTCATCTCTTGTAAAAAGTTTTTAGATATGGAGACAAAGATATTCACGGCAGATACCTCTCACTTTCCAAGCACAATACATACTTTCCCTTCTTTCTTCAAATGCAGTTCCCTTTGCAAATCTCTCTGGAGAACAATGCAATAATCAGCTCTTAACATCTAATTATGCCCTTCCCTTTACAAAAGAAACTCATATTCTTAAATAACACTTCCTGGCAGCAAAGAGCTCCGTGGCTCACTTTGAAAGAGAGGGGGGAAACAATGCAACCCAACCCAAATATCTTCAGATCATTAATGTACAGGGAATTGGGTGCAGAATCCTTTCTTAGCCTCATCACTAGATGAAAATAATACTTACCCTTGAGCACTTGGCTGTGTTCTTGTTCTGAATGCCGACAATAATCTAATCAGTTAACAATTCTCATTCTGATGATCATTTTCCTGTGAATTGTTTCAAGGGTAGGAAAAAAAAAAGAAAATATAAATAAATGAGGCTCTTTTGCTGGAATGATGAAGGCTGACCGAGAGTCTACTCTTAAGTGCTTGGCTCCTTGTAACAATTCAGATTCTTCTCCCTGCTGGGTGAAATGTCAACCTGTGGGGCAGTAAGCTAAAAAAGGCCCTTTACACTGAAATCCTACCCCTGTTTTGCCCAGAGGCATTTCATAGCATAAGCAAAGTGCTTGAGGTCTGCAACTACTGGCCTACATGGCAACTTCCCTTTGTCTGTGCTTGAGGAATAGGGTTGGGTTTTGGTTTTTAATATAAAGAATGTTTGGAGTTTGTTTTTTTTTTTTCTTCTTGTGGAGTAAATTTCAGCCCCGAAATGTATGATATGTGCTGCATTTGGTGCACTCTCCCTGAGGCAAACCAGGGGATCTGTAAGTGGTACTATTTTTCCTATCAGCCCTGGAGAGTAGTGTGGCAGCCCTGCGTGTTATTAATGGATAAAATCTGAGCAGCAGCCAACCCCAAGGTGAACCCTATGCATTTAAAACATTTCATCAGACAGCTAAGTATTTTTTTTTTCCTTCACTACAGCGGATATCTCTACTGCCACCACTCAATAGATCCCGATAGAAGAGAGCAATAGCTGGACTCACTAATGTGAAAATTGATAGTATGAGCTCTCCAATGAAATATAAACAGCTCTGTGTTTCTTAAGTGTCAATATCACGGGGCTGGGCTGAGGAGGCGGTGTGGTGGATTAACCCTAGAATTATCCAGGAGTAGGGGGGCGGGGGGAGAAACTGGTAAATAGGAAATATTTGCCCAATCAGCCAGGGCTCGTTTCTGAAGTGGATAAAATGGGCTGCTGTTGACTCCCAGCTGCTGTCAGCTAAAAACCCAGCTACAGTTTACAGCTTCTGTAAACTGTAGTGTTTCCGGAGGCGGGAGGAAGGTCAGATTGGACTTTTTCCTCTCCTTTCCCCCCTCTCCTTTTGTCTTGAAGAACTGGGTAAAAGAGGGGATGTGGAAATGGCATGAGAATTAGGGCTGCAACTTTGCAGATGCCTTTGCAGATGCAGAGACAGGCAGGCTGCATTGGGAGGCAGCTCCAGGCAAGCTGCAACACTGCTGTCAAAACAGCATTTATTAGAAGAGCAGCTTATTCTGCAGGGGAAAATTGCGACATGCAGAGCAAATATCTTTTGCTTAAAGAGAACTGAAGCCTTGCACGTTCGTTCCCCTCTGACAGAAACACTCAGCATAACCAGAATAGTCCCTGCAAGGGGGAAAAAAAAGCGTGTTGGCGTTTGGATGTTTCCAGGGGTCAGTTTGCCTAAACTCTTTCACTGTTCTTTTCTATATCAGTGGATAATTAAGGAATGTTACTTTGCACCTCCTGCTGTGGCTGGAGAACTCAAAACAGCCAAGACCATTCCTTTTCTGGCATCAGAGTCGTCTCCTGGTCCCCATGTGTGAGCTGGACATTGCTAGGTGTGGGTTACAAATAGCCCAGAGCAATGTTGCTCTTTTGACAAAGAAATGGTTTCCATGGAAACTTTTAAATATACCCAACATTATGTAAGTTTATATCCAATAGACCTCCAGAACATTTATATTGATAGGTTGCAGAAACACATTTTTTATAAAGAATTCACTTAAACTTCTTCGGTATTTCTTTTCTTTGAGAAAACCAAACAATTCTGCACACTGCTTCTCAGTTTTTAACTCATAAGGTTTTGGGGATAACTGTGGGCAAATTGACATGCAGTAAACCCAGCTTTGACTGGTAAGGGTTGTGGAGGGGCAAGAGAATCAAAAAATAAAAGCCACACATCCTATAAATCATCACAAAGTCAATGAAAACCTCTTTCTAAATGTATATTGTATAAAGTGCTTTTCATGCCTTGTGGCTGGAGACTTGGACTTCTTGAGTTTCTCTTCTTCAGCTTGTTTACTGAGTTTTCAATCTGCTTGTAGAGGTTTAAGGACTTTTCTACTTATGAGTCGACTCTGGAACCAAAGCACGAGGTGCAGGATCACACCTAAGTTGAGGGTCCTTGACCCTGAGTGAGCAGTCTAAAGATTTAGTAAACAAGCCAAAAAAAAGACTTAAGATAACGTGGCTGAGCAGCCCTTTGAGAGAAAGGGGGAAAGGGAATGTTAGCAGGAGGGAATCATTCAATTTCACAGGAATAAATGTGAGGCAGACACTCTCTCCAAGCACTATCAAATCAGAAGGTTTTTTGTAAGTTTGGTACCAGTAGGTATGGGTTTATGCCTATGCAAAGGAGATTTCAGCCAGCCCTAAGACACCAAGAAACTTCTCACTGGTGGTGCTCATTAAAACTTTCTCTGTACAAACCTTTTCCCTCCCCACACAAGAAAACACACTTTAAATTTTATTCTCAGTGTCTTAACTCAGAGCTTTGTTTCTGAGGTTTGGAAACAGCTGTTGGAAGCCAAGCCATAACTCAGTGCCTCTTCCAACCCTCAGTTTTCCCCCATCCTGTTTCAAAATTGCTGCTGGGTTCACAGGTGTACAAAGTTTCCCCAGGCACAGCACTGGCAAACTGCAGAACTGAGTGCCTGGGATATTAGTGCACGACAGAGAGAAGGGTGCAGTGCCCTGAATGAGGGAGAGCTTGTACCATCCAGCTAATTAAGATTGGCCTGGGGAGCAAAAATGAGAAGTTGGAGACTAAAGAGACAACGTGTCATTTGAAGCTTCACTGGGGTTGCTCCACTTTCCAGTCAGAGCCGGTCGGATCATTCCTTGTTTTGCTCTCTTTATCATCTTCTAAAGGTACCATGGTTTAAAGATAAACCTGTTAAAAAATGAGGGGATAACAGTATCTTTGCTAGATTTTTTTCTGTGTTATTTGATGAAGAATTTGAAATGCCAAATCAAAATAATAAATTTACATTTGGAAAAATGTAGACTGCACTTAGAAAAAATAAGTCATACCTTAAATATAGAATTCAGATTTATACAAAAGTGTACACAGAAGTATATAAAACTCATAAAGCATGCCCCTCTAGCCAGAAACATAGGATTAGTTTGAATATAGCTAGATTGTATAATGTAAAAGTAGTTATCAGAGAAAGATTACTTGCTGTTTTCTCATTTAATGTCTAGATTTCCATTTCCCTGTGTACAGACTAGACACCTTTAATGCAGCTGAGAGTTTCATGCAATATCATGACCTCAGGAGCAGAGGAAAACACAAGACATTAGAGAATCATGAGAAAAATGGGACTGAAAGACCTTAAATCTGTGCCCATAGACCTAGTCAAGGAAACTTTGCAAAGTTCAAGGACGAACTGTCTGGTTCTGGTCTGCATGAGCAGAACTTCTTACTTTGAGAGGTCTCCTTGTTTTTGGAGTGGGCTGGAATTCTCTTTTGTTGAAATGTAGAATATGAAAATATTTCAAGGCTTTCTTTTATAATTTATCAACAATATGTTTTTGTATAAAGTAATTCCCATTTTCTTACTGACTATGGTGAGAACTTGGCTTTCTGTTTATTATTAGTGAACGTGTCTAAGAGTTTTGCTCATGTGTTTATTATCAGTGCATCAAAGCTTGATTGAGAAAATAAACTAATGTGGTCAAGAGTTGAGCTATTTGAAAAATTCTTCTGAGCAGCTGAAGCAAAACTGAAGAGAAAGATAACCTATACCAGCTATCACTTCTTGGTTGGATGGAAAAGATCATCAGACAACTAATTTCTTTCCTCTCAAAAGGTGATACTAAGAAATGATCCTGGGCATCCAAACAGGAGCAAAGTCCAGCATCAGTCTGTGAGGACCAGTGAACACACTTGAAACCTGTGCTTCTCTGTCCTGATGACATGCATTGCTACCTCACTTGGCTGTGTTTTCCTTCCTTTTCTCAGCACTTTTCCATGGGCTGGAGTCTTAAGTAGTTATGTGGGTACCCACCTCTGTAACTGGCATTGAGAAAAGAAAAAGCATTATAAAAGATAGTTTCATATGAAGGAGCTAAAAAAATGAAGCAAAGTAAGACAGAAATGAAAAAAACAATGGAGGGGGAGTAAGACATGTACATAGCTCATTTAACTATTTCCACCTGGACAAAGTCTGTTAAGATATTGGCTGGATCACAGAGAAAGAGTAGACAGGTGATCAGTGAAATATTAATGAAAAATGAAGTAGTATTTGAAGAATCTTTAGCTATCTGAATTCTGCCTGGCTTCCTGGGAGGACGCCTTGCTCTTAGTGACCATGCACTGTTACTGACGTAGTGTGTGTTTTTGTCAGTTAAGTTAATTTTAGGGAAAGGCTGATGCCTTCTAGAGTTGTAAATGTTCAAGTGACAAGTCCTCTCTGTTTTCCCACTGAGCTTCATCTCCAAGTGCAAAAATGACTCCCTGCTTGGCACAGGTCCATGCTCCCAGGAGGAAAAGGAGAAGCTGGCAATGCATTCTGACCATTGACTTGAAAAGACTTTTGAAATTGTTACAGGTCAAAAGGATCACAAATGGATCATTCAAAAGCCAGTGCTTCTCCTTTGGCTAGTAGTGGCAAGGCTAACGTAGCAGGAGTGAGTGCCCAGAAGTTCACTAGTGTGTGATCTGATTAAATAAACACTCCAAGAAAAGGGCACATTTCTTGCCTGGCTTCTTCAAGTCCCGTTACAAGGTCCTCATACCTGGTGGGTTTTGTCCTGGATTTAACTCGCAGTCAGTAAAAGAGAGGAGAGGTGACAGTACTTTACTTACTGGAAAGTCTGTTTAATTAACTGCTTTCCCTGCACTGGGGAAGGGATGGTTTGGGGCAGCAGAATCATCTTTTAATTCAGTTCCATCTGAGCCTCTCTGAAAATTACATTTAAGACAACTACTCTCTGTAAGGAGGCAAACTTCATCTGGATTTAAGAAGCCCTTGAAGATGAGGAGATCTAGTTATACTCTCTCTGAGTTGGTATCATTCAAGGACAGGGAGGAGGGGTGGCAGGCACGCTGTGGAAACTTTTTAAAACATCTCCCTTCCAACAAGTCTTTAAAAACTCTGAGTTGAAGGACTCGAAGCAACTCACTTGGGACTAAAAATTTTTGGAAGAGCTAAAGTTCTGAAACCCAGACTGCAAAATCTCAGGAAGCAGCTGGGTTCCTAATTAAAACAAATCGTTAATAGATTTAGCAGGGCAAATTTATGCTTTTCAATTAAAACCACTATTGGGCTCGGTATCTGCCTTTGTGCTTGTAGGCGTGTGCGCGCGCGTGTGTGTGCTGGAGATAGGTGTGAGTTAGTGGTGTAAGGCGGCAAGGGATTGGGTCAAACCTCTTGTCTACAACATGCGCTAATGGATTCAGAACATCTTGGTAACCGGAGTATAACAACTTCAGAGCAGAGGAGCACGTGTCAAGACAAATGCAGTGTCAAGGACACTTCATGCATTCGTTTCCTGACCATAGACTGTATGTCCTTCTGCATAAAGCAGTCAGGCATTTTCCTCATAATAATCAGTTCTCATTTGAAAGCTACAAATGTTTTACAGTCAGTGTGATGGGTCCCAGCTATTGATTGACTGGTGGTCACCCAGGAAGAATTTGTCCTTCAATTAGCCCTGCTTTTTTTCTCATGTGCTGCTGAATTTCACACTTCAGACCAGAGGATCCATTTGCTTCACTAGAGTGGCTTTTTCACAGACTGTTCACTAAAAATGGGGTAAAAGCATTTTTGTTGTTGTTGTTATTTAAATTATTTTTATAGTATGACAATAATTCTCATTGCATCAAATTTGATGAACTGATTTCATTTCAATCTTTTTTTCTACTGAGACAAAGATTGCATCTGTATGTTTTTGTTGCAAGAAAGAATGAAAAAACCCATGTGTTGCCTCAAAACATTAAGCTGTCGAAAAGTACTTTTGTTGCTATCAAAATGAGACTAGCATCTCATATAGCTGCTTTTGAACAAGAATAAACTAAAAACTGCTGTAATTTTGTAAGAGCTAATTTCTCTTTTCAAGTTAAATGGAGGGCTACTTCTATAGATAATTCCTGCTCCAAATAAAATTTCCAATTTTGCATTTTCAAAACACTGATGAGAAGAGAAACTTTTCCCTGCAATGAAAGGTGAGGCAATTTTAAAATTAAAAAAGCCTTCAAAAATACAAGGACAGGAGACCACGTATATCCCGGAGCCTGTCCTCAGCTGATCATGGGATTTTCACTGTGCCTGACCCCTGCATGGTGTTCAAATGAAAATAGAAGCTCCAGATCCACCTCCAGTCCTCTGACTATATAGATATTTATTCATTTGTGCTATAAATGGGGAACTTGGGGTTATGGGTTCACTGTAGCAGATTCCAACACAAAATTGGGCCCCTCTCTATATACAAACATTTGTAACAGCAAAAGACTCTGTGGGCGCTATGGCTAAAAGCAGGCTGGCTGCTCCATCTGCCTAAAGATTTGCTGCAATGCTCATATTTAGTACATTGCTTTGCAAAGTGCTTTCTGAGATATCTTGAAGGCAAGCAAACAAAATTCTCTTGTGTTGTGTTATAACGGGCAGCGTTGACCTGATTTATCCTCCCTACAAAGAGGTGTACAGTGAAGGTGCAGTGGTTTTGCATAGTCTGGAAATGCAGCAGTGCCAGAGATGCATTTGAGGGTATCACACTAGCAGCCAAAGGGGAGATGGAGAGGGGAAAAAACTGGGCAAATTCCATGGTGCTGCATTTAAACCCTGGAAAGCTCATTTAGTCAGAGATTAAGCTCTGGAGCTAAATCTGAAAGTGAGAAAGGAGAGGAAAAGCTATTGAAAACTGAGATTCTACTGCTGACTATGGAGGCCACATGACCCTGACACATAACTTTTACTGAGTTGACTATATCTCACTTCCTTTAAGTGCCTGTCCCTCCTGCTCACTCTCAAGGACTTGGCCAATCTCCTTTTGTAAATAGAACAATGCTTTATATTTCTCTATTACTCTGGAGTGACTATATCAATAATGCAGGAAAGGCATCTGTCCAGCACAATGAGATTATTTTTCTGATTTCGGTTGACAGTTATGGTAATAGTTTGGCAAACAATCTACTCCACCATCAATGACCACAGATTACAGCTGTTTTTAAAAATCTCAGCCGGTCCTGGTAACTTAGAAGATTGATTACATGGACGGAAAAAGACAGAAAGATGTGTCAAAAGCTTTTATGGCTGAAACTTTTAACTCTGTCTCGCTCCTTTTTTTTTTTTCCCTCCTCTGATTCTGAAAGTCCATGTGCAGTCTCATAGTCGCCTTAAGTGAATGCAGACCATAATGACTGGAGCGAGTAAACAAATAGTTGTGCTGCAAAGAGAATTGAGGAGCTGCTCAGCACCAAAGCCTTCAGAAACTGGAATGGGAGCTGTAAAGGTGGGGTGAAGGTGGCCCTTCTGACCAGGGTCATGCAAGCTGGGAAGTGTGGCAAGGGCTCCTTGCCTTGCCCTTTTAGGTGTGCAGATTGTGCTGCATCCTCTGTGCCCATTGTCCCTCTGTGTTTGCAGGGGTGGGCTCTGGGTCAGGAGGGTCTCGGATTACCTGGTTGACAGTGATATAGGCTGTGACTGAGTGTTCACTCTTCCAACTAGAATTTGTTAGCCTTTACTTGTGGCTTGCCTACATTCTCACTGGGCAGCGAGTGGATTTGCCTGGGAGGCACCTGCAGGTTTCTAAGAAAATCCCTGAAGAAAAATGTTGTGTCCTTTCATTATATGTATTATATATAATAATCCTCCCTGTACTCAGCACTGGTGAGGCCACACCTTGAGTATTGTGTCCACATCTGGACACCTCAACACAAGAGAGATCTGGAGGCACTGGAGCAAGTGCAGGGGAGGGCNAGGCGCTGGAGCAAGTGCAGGGGAGGGCAACGGAGCCAGTGAATGGCCTGGAGAATAAATCTTATGAAGAGCAATTGAAGGAGCTGGGACTGTTTAGTTTGAGGAAGAGGAGGTTGAGAGGAGACCTCATTGCTCTCTAGAACTACTTGAAAGGACATTGTAGAGAGGTTGGTGCTGGTCTCTTCTCCCAGGTAATTGGTGATAGAATGAGAGGGAATGGCTGCAGGCTGCAACAGGGTAGATTTAGGCTGAACATTAGGAAAGAATTTTTCCCAGAAAGAGTGGTCAGGCACTGGAATGGGCTGCCCAGGGAGGTGGTGGAGTCGCCAATACATTCATCCCTAAATATGTTTAAGACTCAATTGGATGTGGTGTTGAGGGGTATAGTGTAGGGGAGAACTTTGTAGAGTAGGGCTGATGGTTGGACTCAATGATCCCAAGGGTGTTTTCCAAGATGAATGGTTCTATGATTCTATCTCGCATTAATCAAAACTGGGGCCTTACAATCAAATATAGGCATTACAGAGCTCAGCTCTACATTAAAGGACCCATAACTACCAATAGCCAAAGTAGAAAACAGTGTTTTGAAGGTATGTCCCCTTTATGCAAAGTACAGGAATAACAACATGAGATCTGTGTGTCTAGCTAGTACTGGGATTTCAGATACCAAATGTTCACAGCTAACTGCTCAGGGACAAATTTGCAGAACGGGAATTATCCTCAGAAATTATTCAGCAGATATTTTCAATCCGAGTAACAATGGAGGAGTAAAAATCAGAGACTGCTTGTGGACAGGGCTGGGAACAGGGAGGGGGCAAAAACCGAGGTCAATTAATCAAATAAATTATTCCCCATGAATTATTCATGCAGGGCTAACTTAACTGTTTTTCCTACTTTCCCAGCTTCACTACAGGGGTTGAAAATAATACAGCTTTGTCAGTTTCTGGACTTTGATATTAACAGAAATAAAATCTCAGAGTGCAGTTAGGTCTACCAGAGTCAGCCATGTGGTGAATTTGGTCCTACAAGTTGATTTTTCTCATTGGCCATGACACTGGTATGTTATCAGGCATCATGACCCCAGAAGAGGCAGTCAAGAAGGTTAGTCAGAAAAAGCTGACAATTACAGCAATCTCCTGATATTTCTTTTCTTTCTTAGTTAAAGAGCAAAAACATTCAAAGCAATAGTGAATATAGGTTAAGAATTGGGCTGTTCAAACTCTCAAAATTCAGGTGGGTTCATCTGTCTTATGAACTCTTCACCCAAGCCCCAATTAGTATTATATTAACCTCCCTAAATATGAGATTGCTGTGATCTTACAATACTCCAAAATGGTCTATTAGCTACCCCATTTCCGGGCTCCATCAGATGAAAATGTCTCCAGTAGGTCACCTGAAAGCATTACTCAATTAATTCAGCGAGCTGCTGTGGATACCCGGGATGTCTACCAAGCACAGGGAGCTCAGAGGACTTCTATTACACAACCTTACATTTTCACAATGCAAGTGCACATAAACATGATCTCAGGTCTCATGCACCCAGATTCTCAAAAAGAACTAAGCCTTGACCTCTTGCTGAAATGGATAAAAATTAGGTGCTTAAATCTCATGAAGAAATAGGGCTACAGTATCATCAGTGGCCTTGGATTAAGTCCCAGGCAAATAAGATTATTAATTCTGGATGGTGTGAACACCACATCGCAAAGCCATATATTCTGTGTACAATGTAGTTTCCAAGGAAGGAGTGAGGTATTTTAATTTTTAGAGTTCCAGAGTATGCAGAGGACTTTTCAGGTGGACTTGGGGGAAAATTCTGTTTTGGTTTTTACGCCTATCTGATCATCACATACTGAAAGTTATTCACACTGCTGCTTTGAAAAAACCCTCTAGGTAACTAGCCCCATTTTTCAGAATCTGACTTTAGCTACCTTTTGAAAATGCACATTAAGCTCCCAATCCAGCAAGGGGTTTTGAAGGTTTTACCTGAGGTGCCTGTTATATAATTCTGTGACACCACCTAAAACCTACTGCTATTTGTGGAACTGTGGCATTGCCTCCCCTGAATCCTTGCTAAATCAATCCAAAGTGCCATTTCCCATCTCCGTTCCCAATCATGGCTCATTAAGCATCATGCAGAATGTAATCTATTAGCAGCGATCTCCTGGGCTGGTGAGAAAATCGGTTATGAGTTGCTACCTTTTATAAAACAAACAAAAAAAATAAAAACAACATTATAAGGCCTGCCACTATTAAAGAGATTGAATGCGGGAGGTGTGTATTTATGCCATTGAGCCAACTTAAATGTTCATAAAGACGATGAAACTTCAGTATCCTGAGTCGTTGATTTCGAGCTTCAGGTCAGAGACAGATGACTTCATGCTGAGATTTATTACTCAGAGGCGAAGCTTTGGAGTTTGTGTCAAGGTGGGCTCATCCATCACCGGAAGAATTCTGCCATAATATTCTGCTGTCAGATCCCATCTACCCTTGATCAATCTATCAGTTGGCCTGCTTAGGAAATTGTACATAAACCCAATATAATCTGATTAGACATCCAAAAACACCGTCGATGGTTAATCATGCAGGTAAATTGTAGTGTGCTGAATATGACTCCTTTCCCAGTGCAGGCACATAGTGTTAGACGTGGCAGGGGAAAGTTCCCAGCTAGCTGCCTGCTTGATGAATTTCTGTCTTCTGTGCCTGGGGAATCGGTGTTAGTGCTGCGTCCCTGTTAAAAATTCAAATGCTTCTGAAATCATCTGCTGCTTGTGTGTGTGGAGAGGCACTAGGGTTTGGACTTGTCTGGCTGTCAATTTTTAGTATGTTTTGCAGGTGAAAATACTGGTGTTTATCAGCAGGTACAGATGATGGCACATTTCCAGCTAGTATGGGAATTATATCAACATTTACTGGTATCTAGTTGTGAACTTTGTGATATAATTACCTGGACTCTGATACAGGAAGGTGAAATAGTTGACTTCACAGTGTCTGTTTCCTCTGAGTGTCTAAAATCCACACAAGCAGGGACAATCCTGTGCATGCAGTCAATCAATAAATCATCATCATGAGTTGGTATAGCTCTGAGATGAGGATGCAGGTGGAAGTTGGCCACCAGAACTCCATGAAACAGTCTAAGGGCTTTGGTAACAGCAGCACCTCCCATAAGAAGTCAGTGGCCTAGGATTATTTGAGAGTAGCTTGCTCTGAACCTTCCCTCATCCCATTTACCAGCGTGGCTCTTACGAAGGTGCCATTCACATGGAGGAATTGTTACGATGCAAAACTTGGTGGTTCCCAGGTACTATCAAGCAGCCTCTGTGGCAGTAGAAAAGAGCCAATTTTTAGTAGAGATTAGAAAAGAGCCAAATAGAGGTGGATTTCTGAATCTTAGCTGACTTGCAGTCAAAGAAATCACTGCTTCACTGATGAAAATTGCAAAATTACTTCAAAGTCCTGAGATTCTCTTTCTATGTCAGAACAGTCCCTCAGAGTAAGACAGTCCTTTAAATATCCTCACATTGAACATGTTAGTCACATTGCACAAGGAGTATGCACACCGTGAAAGTATAAAATATGATTTTTCCCTCTGATTTTAGTCATGTCACCTCCCTCTTTAGGTCTGATGAAGGCTTCAGATCACAGAATCGGAGAATGATATGGTGTTGAAAGGGAACTCCAGAGATCTAGTCCAATCTGCCGGCCAAAGCAGGTCCTCCTAGAGCAGGTTGCACAGGAATTGTCCAAGAAGGTTTTAAATGCCTCTACAGACGAAGACTCCACCACTTCTCTGGACAGACTCTTCTGCCTTCTGCTACCCTCAAAGTGAAGAAGTTCCTCCTCATGTGTAGATGAAACTTCTTACAGAGAAGTTTGTGCCCATTTCTTCTTGTCTTCTCACTGGACACCACTGAAAAAAGACTGGCCTCTTCCTCTTGACACCCACCCTTTAAGTATTTATAGGCGTTGATCAGATCCACACACCCCCCCCCCTCAGTCTTCTCTAGACTAAAAAGACCCAAGTCCCTCAGCCTTTCCTTGTAAGAGAGGTGCTCCAGGCCCCTAATCATCTTGGTGCTCCGCTGCTGTACCCTCTTCAGCAGTTCCCTGTCCTTCTTGAACTGGGGAGCCCAGAATAGGACACAATACTCCAGGTGAGGCCTCACTAGAGCAGAGTAGAGGGGTAGGATAACCTCCCTTGACCTGCTGGTCACACTCTTCTTGATGAACCCCAGGATGCCATCAGCCTTCCTTGCTACAAGGCCACATTGCTGACTCGTGGTCATCCTGTTGTGCACCAGGACTCCCAGACCTTTTTTGTCAGAGCTGCTCTCCAGCAGGTTAGTCCCCAACACAGTCCAGACCAGATCCTTTTCTATTTTATGCCAATTTGAGTAGTGAGTCATTTGAAGGCATAGCTAAGATTTGGGACTGCTGGGCTGTGACTCTGAACTTCTAAAGTGTAGCAACTGATGCTGAGTTTCAGTACGACCAAGACATTAGAAGAGATGAATTTTCCAAAATGAGGCAGACCAGTGAACTGTGCTGGCAATGTAATTCCATTACTTTCAAAGGAGTTGAGTCTGTTATAGCTAGTCAAGTGGAACAATGTTGTACCTTAAACTAAAAAGACGTTGGGTTGTTGTTGTTGTTGTTACTTGTTTATTATTATTGTTATTGTTATTATTGTTGTTGTTATTATTATTCCTGTGGTGTAAGAGCACTAAATAAATGGAGAAGTAGTGTAGAGTTAAATAGCAAACATAACTCTGAAGGGGAAGAATACTAGTTTTTCTAGGGTGTAAAATAAACCTGCTCATAGTTGAGAGTAGCTAGCTGTGATTCCCAGATAAATTACTCTGAAATGGAGTAAGGAAACATTTCACCCTCTGGTGCTTTGCCCATATAGGGTGCCTTCAATGTCAAGTGTAATCTTGAATGTTTCCATTAATTAAGGGTTCAAATCCAAAGAAATATCCAAAGAGAGGAAGCCTGAGGTTAAGGTGAGACTTGAAGAGCTACTGAAAGGGACTAGAAGCTCACCCCAAAGCCATTTGCTTCAGGTGTCTCTGACTTGCCTGTTTGGATAAGGAAAACTATGCAGATTGTCTAGACATGCAGAGACTGTGGGCCACATCCATCAGCTTTATCTGAGTTTCCCTCTGAAAGGTGGCATAGACTCAGGACATTGGCAGTGCTGTGATGAGAGAGGACGTTTTTCATCTCGAATTCAGGATGTGTGAAGGTCTCATCAAACATGGAAAGGGAATAATTTGGAGATGGGTTCAGAGGAACCCTGTGGAGGTACAGATGATGAAGGAAAAGAAGGTGGAGCTCAGCAGAATTTATAGGAAAAAAGACAAAAGCAGGAGCACAGTTTATGCTTTTGTAAGAATGTGGTCTTTATTAATTGTCTCTGCCTGTCTCCAGATACTGTATACCTGCCAGGTGCAACCCTGGGCTCACATATTTGGATTTTTTAAATTTTTATTTTTATTTTTATTTTTATTTTTTTATTTTCTCACAAAATCACTTTCTGCCTGCATGCAAATGCCACCAAAATCCCACAACATTTTCTGGGCACCAAGTATGCCCGTTTCACAGCAAAGGCATCACCACATATGGTGTTTAGATAAGAATAAGAAGAAATAGAAGTCTGAGGTGGACGGGAATAAATGGCCCAGTAGGCTGTTCGAATCATTAGGCACCACATCTTTCCTGTGGAGAGATCCATGCTTGGGGTTTGCTGGGATGTGAGATTCACTAACCCGGCTCTTTCCATCTTACTACACACAGCACATTGTTCAATCCAAGCAATAGAAAAACCTGAACAGCACACAGTTAGGGGAAAAAAAAAAAAGAAAAGAGAGCCAATATTTATAATATCCTGAAGCCTGTAAAACACTGAGTCGTTTGAAAATCCAGCAGGAAGGTGCACTGAAGCTTAGCATCTACGTTTCGAAATACAGGAGGGAAGGTACAGAGAGCAGGGACATTTTCCCTGGAGCCCCGCTCTGAAATGCCAGGCTTTAATGATTTGGAAAGAAACACATTTCAGCACTACCATGGCACAGAGTACAGCAGAGATGTAGTTGGGAGCGTGAGCAGGTCTTTCCCCTAAATACCTAAGGGGAAGTTTGTAACTGCTCCGACCCACTCATGTGCCTCCCAAGGGCAAAGCGTTAACAGTGCGGTGGCCTTGTTGGGGTCGGGTGATACCATGTATTACACCACCAAAATTGTACCAAAGCAGCTACGGGGGGTGGATTAGCCAAAGGTATTTGACAGCTGCTGTTAGGTTGAACTTTACTTTTACAACTGTGGCTGAAAAAGAATACCGAGTCAAGGAGTATCGTTATATGAAACCATTACCTCAGTTCTGGGTTACTGACCTGACAGGCTCTCCTTTGTTAGAGATCAAATTATCTGGATTTTTTTGTTGTTGTTTGCAACGGCTCCATTAAGCCAGGGTGTTGTGGTTGCTTTTTTAACTGTCTTGCTAATTGTTTATTCCCTCCAGGGCATTTAAAAAAAAAATTTCCTTGTACACCTTAGCCAAAATAAGTACAGTCCATGTTAAATATTGCCTGGGCATGTGATTGATTAAATTTTTTTTATTTTTTATTTTTTTTACTGTAGTAGATGATTATCTGACTTTGGACAGTTTAAAATATTGCAAAAACTTGGCAGTCTCGTGATCAAACAAATGTTGTAGAAGTGCTTGAACTCCAAGGACACTTGCAATGGTTGGACAGACCATTCTTTAAAGGAATTTTCTTTTCTTCCTGTAAAGTCCATACTTTTGCAGGTAAACTGATTTATTGTCAAACTGCTACCCCACCCTTGCCGGCATCAGGAAAGAACATGAAGGTTACATTCCAGTAGAAGAACTAGGTAGCTCCAAGATGTGCCTTGTTTGAAAGAATTCATACATATCTTTCCTCTCCCCACCACTCACTTCTGGCTATTTGTTTGGAGGTTTCTCAAGAGACCAGTTGCCTGGAAAATATGATGGATGCATAAATAAACTGGGTGGGGCTTTTTTTGTTTGTTTGGTTTTTTCTTGTTTGTTGGTTTTTTTTCTTGTTGGGTTTTTTTCTTATTTGTTGGGGTTTTTTTTCTTGTTTGTTTGGGGTTGGTTTTTTGTTTTTGGTTTTTTTTTGGGAGGCCTGCTTTTTTTGTTTTGGTTTGGGTTTTTTTTTAAGAATTTCTATCTTCTACAGATGCTTTTCAAACATGCAAAAAGCATTCATTCTCCTCAGAATTTAATTCCCAGAGAGGGAATGGCAAAACCCAAATGAATGTGTGGTCCATACATGATTTGGGATCTGTACCACCTTGCTGTCTCGTGTGAACTTTCCTTTTCTTGTTATTATGCTGTAATACAAGTAACTCTGTACAGCTCCATTGCGAGTGTGACCAGACCTAGGCACACCGTTATTATCCATGCATATGGAAAGTCAGCACAAGCTTTTTTCAGTGTGTTTTTCCAACACAGACTTATACTGTGCTTTGCTATCTCTTAAAAAAAAAAAAAATCCAAATCATATACTTCCTTATAAATATGTGAGTGGTGTAGGGCAAAGGAACTGCTGTTCCTTTATCAGAGAAAATGAAACTGGTATGTGGGGAAATCATGACCAGTATTATCAAACTAAATACTCTGCAGAGGTCAATAGAAACTACTGAGTTTCATCGGTCCTGAAGTCTGACTTTAGGATGCAATAGCACAGAATTAACTACGAATAACTAACTTCAGGTGCAAATTTAGTAGCGGAAGGTGAAAGGGCCTTTTGCTTTCTGATTAGCATCAGTCATTGGATCCAGCCCTAGCTATTAAATTTAATCTAAAAGGCTTGCCCAGGATCACAAAGAGTACATCACAGCAAGAATTGGCTCCTAGTTCTTGGCCCCAGTCATTTCCCCTTCCTCCACCCCAGCCATCCCTTTTGTACTTGTATTACTTTTGTCTGTGCAAGTGAATATCTGGCATCAGTGTTTGTGTGTATTTGGAGATCACCAAGCCAGTTGGGCTTTGCATTAAAAGAAAAGGAAACAAAAAGAGAACAGTTAACTTTCCCCCACCCTGACACCCCCAATACGTGTCCTTTACCATGCAGTGGCATGCTGAACTCATTTGTTTTTATTAACCAAGCTCAGAATGGGTAGGGCAGCTAAAGGGGAGGAGGCAGTTATCAATAGATAATCATGTGGCTGTGGATTGCTATGTATTGTACCTTTGCTCTCCCAAGGGTATGATTATATCCCTTGGCTACGCTTTAGATGATGTTAAAAACATACTAAAGCAACCGATATCCCTTCCAACCCCAGAACACATGCTAAAAGGGGAGATTAATCTCCTTTGGCAGCTGATCACCTACCTGGTGGTGAGCCACTTTCATTAGAAGAGGAAGGGCAGGGCTATGTTATATATACTTGCTGCTAACTATACAAGCATGGGAGGCGTATGACTCCACTGGCTCTTTGCTGTCCCTTGCAGCCTTGCTCATGGATAATTTTGCCTGTTTATTGAAAAGTGCTTAGAGGCAGGAGGGAGAGAAGCACATCAGGAAAGTATGATACGGGATAGCTAAAAACCAAAGTGTCCTGGCCATCTACCAGATTCCACTACAGTTGTAAAAATCCATCTTGTAGACCTGTTCATGTGAGTGTGGTGAAAGGCCTTTGTCAGTGCAATAGATGCAGAAGAGAGATGCAGAACAATCTGATGTTTTCCCCACAGGCAGGGTAGTCAGGAGCTCCTTGATCTCATCTCAGTTTCAACTCCTTCTGCGGCCTTTAGAAGGTCACTTCACCATTTTTTCTCCATCTGGAAAATGGGAATAAAAATAAATCACATGCTTATCTAACTATCTCCTGGGGTTGGTGTGAAGTTGTTCATAAAACACTTTAAACATTGAGCACGCTCTATAGGGCTTGCCTTTATTATGAACTTCGTAAGTGTGTCCCAGATGAACCACTGCTGATGGGAGGATATTACTCCCACAAATTTTTCTGCCTGTGGAATCTGGCAGTGTAAGGGAACAAGAAGGCAAATGATGAAAATACGGGGCGAAAGCAATACTTATGAATATGTTCAGAATAATTTCAGATGATTTAGTTTGTGGGACTGCCCGACTCATTCTAATTGGCTTTCTTTCATGTTCTGGTTACATACCATGACCATCACCTTCTGAATCTCCTTCACCTGCTCATACCTATCCCCCAAGTCTGTACTGATATGTTTCCAGTGACAACAGCTCCTCAGACCATCTTGTAGCCCTATAATCTTCCCTACGAGACAGGAAGCACCGGACATTGTATGTCCTCCAGTAATTACTGTCTTCTGCACCAGACCGCTGCTCCTCTAGGTGTTTCTAGTGTTCAAAATGGCAACAAAGCCACAAATCCCATGTTCTAAACACAACTGCTCTAGTTGTGCTCTGTCTTCTGTGCTCTTCTTACATCCCTTGATAACCAGCTGCCTCACAAGTTTGACTCCTTCACGTAAAGCGTCACCTTGTGTTGGCAATGTGATGCTTACACTCACCGAGGCCAGCCAGCCTTCATGTTAATTTGTCCTATGATAATACTTAATCAGAAAGTGTTGAACATTGGCTTCCTTTATCTCACTGCTTCTAGGTATTTTGGATCTTCAAACACTGAAATTTAACTTTCTTTCCCCTTTTAATTCAAGCTCAGAACTGGGGTCCAATGATATTACTCCCCAAAGCAAATAATCAATAACAGGTCTTAAGGGTTTTTTTCTTGTTCTTGTTGTTTTTCACCCACCCACCTCCATTTCCACTTTCCCTGGAGAGAACCAAACCTGTTAATACCCAGAATCCTTCTGACCCATCACTAATTGTCCCTATTTTTTAGGATTGCTTGGCAGGTCTGGTGACATTATAGAAAAAGTCCTCCCTAAAGAGCACTGCCAATTTCAGCTTTAATTCCATCAGTAAACAACTTTGACTGTGTTGGGAAAATTCCATTAATCATTCATGTTCTGTGAAGAATGATACACAAAGGAGCTGTCAAAATCAAGCAGCTACTCTCCATTTGTTTGGTAATTAAGAAACTCCAGGCCATTCTGATGGTGCAGGGATGCAAATTCCAAAGCTGGCTAGAACCACTTGTAATGAAATGGTACAGAATCACCTGCACTTAAACTCCAGAGGCCAGACTTTAAAGCTCTTTCCATTTCTGTACTCCCAGTGGGTATATTTAAGGTCACTTGCATATCTAAATGCCCTATCAGGTATTTTGATGACTAAATGATGTCAGCTGCCCTTACAATTATTTGTGGGAATACACAATAATGTGCCATGGCTTGAGAAAAAACATGATTAATAAACTGGAAAGCAAGGGGAAAAAATAAAGTAAGTAGGTGAAACTTCAGACTGTAGGATCTGTAAAAGCAAGGCAGATTCTGCCAGGATACTCCTGAAGAGATCTGCAAGATGTTGGTGGGGATCCAACATGTGTTCACATGGGACCCTGCTGCAGGGGACAAGCAAAGGGACAAAAGGAATAAGACTTCAACATGCTGGGATGTAACTTGCTGTTGACTATTTAGCCAGTCTTGGAGCTTTATTTATTGTGGAGCTTTATCCTGATTAGCATGGACTAAGAATGGCAGGGTGAAGAGTTAATACTATATGGCAACAGCCTACATGTTCGCACACAGACTTGCTCCCCACAGTGATTCTACGCAGACTGAAACGATAAACATGGGTAGCTGAATTTAGGCAAAAGTGTTCAGAAAGAAATAGGCTGGACAACGATCAATCGATTGACTGATTTCATCTCAGAACTTCTCTCCTAACCGGACTAGAAGCTTACATATAAAGGCTTCGTACTGTAAGAATTTACTTCTGGTTTTGTTTGTTTAAACTGAGAAATATTATTTGGTTTTCTATAATTATATATGATATTTTATGTGTCATATATCATACATTTTTTATTATAGAAGTAACTTACTACTATGGATGTAAAAGTATAATGTGCTACCTAGTGTCTAACTACTATCTAAGCATCTTCCTGGAAACTGCAAATCAGGCAATTAAATGCTATGAAGCCCATGCACTTTTAACTGATGGTACAAGCTCTACTGAGGCCCTTCAGAAGAAATCTGTGCCTCCGGGGTTAGTACTACTTCATGCTGCCGACTTGGCTGCCTGAAGCCGAAGGCGATGTATTATTTATGAGATTATTATTAGATCAGTAATGATGATCAGTAATTCACTGGTGGTGCTTGATTCTGGGCAGATGTTCTGAAATCAAAGACATTTGAAGAAATGTGTGCAATGGCCTAATTTTTACACTGAGGTCAGTTTGCCTTGCAGGCTTTCCAAGCAGCCTCACCAAGCTGACCCGGTGACTGTGATGGGAATCCCTTAGGAGTTGCCCTAGGACTCCCGGTCTCCTGCCCCACTGCTCTCCTCTCCCCACTACAAGGGTGCTCCATTTAAATGTCACTTGCAAAGTTCCCAGCGAAGAGGAAAGTCTCCTCCCAGATGGGATTGGACACTAGCAAATCCTGTAGTTCTTTTTCTAACAGAAAGATCTAATAATCCCACTTATTTGTTATGAATACAGTACCAGAAACACAACCCCTTTCTGACCTTTAAATGTGACCTTTCCTTAAAACCACAATGTACTCTCTTGTTTACGTGATACTGGTTTTGACATTCTTAACCCATTTATATGGGACTGGTGCAGCTGAAGAGAATCTAATGACATAACAAACACGATTTTACAATATTTTTTCCTCTAAAATCTGGGGCTCACTTCTCATCTCTGAGGCCTTCATGAGCCCTTGTTTGGCTCTGTCAACACAGACTGTAAAGCTCCCAACATTTTGGAACAATGCATGATCATTTGGGCTCATCAGCTAACTGGGCATTTCTTCTTTCTTGTCCTAGCTTTGTTTTCCCAGAAAATCATTCTGAAACTGAGAGTTGCATTTTAGGGGTGGGAGAAGATAACTAGCTGATTAGTTCTTAACCTAAATTTTAAAAAAATTAAGTCCTTTAATCAATCAATCAATAAGCATATGCTTCCATTAAGGGCCTTACAGTATTTTTAGGATTAGGGTGGTGTTTTCCAAATATCCATCATGCCTGCAATCAGGTTAGAAATGTGTGCTTCCTACCCACTACCTGAAAACTGTAGCAAGCTGAGCTGCAGTGATTTCCTGCAAGTGCGTTCTCAGGCCTGGGACATACGCAAAATAACACATTTCACTTTGCCCTCTGTCATGGCAGGCAGAGCTATACCGTCCACATAAACTAGCATTTGTTTCCAGATAAAAGCATTCCCAGGGATGGTTACTGCAGTTTAGCTGACTCATGGTAATTTGTGGAAGTGTCGTGATTGGATCATCGCTACTGTGTTTTTTTAATGAAAGCTAATTTTATTTATTTTTTTTTCATGCCTTTCATTCTATGAATCTGCTACTTTGGATAAAGACACCATCCATCACGAAACTAGTGACACAACCACAAGAGTGGGCAAAACTGCTTTTCTCCATACCCTTGTAGCTTATGGAAGGCTTTTAATAAATTCCTTAATATCAGACGGTTTTAATCTATATGACTGGTAATTGAGATCGCTACTTGGCATACATTCATCCTGCACCTCATCTCTCTCTCCTATGTATATCACATCATATCTTAATTAGAAAAGTGAGTAGGTCTGCCTTGAAATACGCTAGGAACATGCCTCCAGGAAAAAAGTAAAGTGCTGTTTCATACTCCCTTTCTTTTGACTGCAGAGGAAAGATCAAAAGTTATAGCATGTACCACATAGTCATGATTTTTTCTACCTGATGATACTGGATGTTCATTCAAGAAAGAATGATCAGCCTTTTAATACCTGACTAGCAACTTGTTGAAATGACTGAGGAGCTGAGGTTTTGTTATACCTCAGCAAGTCTGGAACTGCATTTGGAGGATGAGTCAGCCGAGCTGTCCAACACTGAGAATCAGATGAAATCAAGCGTGGGTTCACAGCCTGAGACCTAAACCCTGAGAAATTACAGGCCCACAAGGGAATGGCAACATAGCAATGTGGAAATAATAAAAAAAATCCAAAGAAAAACTAAAAACTCTTCCTGCTGAACAGGTCTTCAGCACTTTTCCTTCTCAAGACAAATCTTAATTCTTTTGACCACAGCCCTACAGAAAAAGGGTGGCCTTCATTAAAAGCATACTACATGTATGGGACCTTCTTTAAGATCTGCTTTTCAGAAGCAACTTTAGCCAGACTTTCATTTACCAACCTTAAAGACAAAATTATAGCAGCTGATTAGACTCCATACACTTCCATACAACCCAATAGAGGAAAATACAAGCACCATCAGCCAGTCTAGGACCTTGAACAGCAGTCAGAATTTTAACAGGAGCAAAGCTGACTGAAAGGACTGGAACAGGCTGCCCAGGGAGGGTGTGGAGACCCCTTCTCTGGAGATTTTCAAGACCTGCCTGGAAGCAGTCCTGAGTAAGGTGCTCTGGGCAATCCTGCTTTAGCAGAGGAGTTGGATTAGATGAGCTCTAGAGGTCCCTTCCAACTCTGACAAGTCTGTGATTCTGTGAAAGTGCAGGTCAGAGTGAGGAATAGTGAATCTGTCCTCCAAGGACAGCTGTAACTTTAAGTAGCTGTCCTCAAGTAGGGTAATCTGGGAGGGGATCGCTCTCTAGCTCTGGCATTTGGGGTTTGCATCCTCTATCTTGGTTGATGAGAGCAGAACCTAGATGGTCTTAGAGCGATCAAAGGATTTCCAGGGATTGCTCTTTTGTTTCAGGAGAGGCCCAACATCAAGATTTCTGTGCCACCTATTTGGATGAATTACATGGTTGTATGCCTTGTGCTGGCATTGCACATGGCCATGGATTTCACTTGATGAAGGTAGCAAAACTAGTCCCTTAAAGCTGCATAGTTGCTAGTAGGTATGATAATCTCATTCAGAGCACTTCTCCCTTGGTCTCCTTTCCATCACTCCTGCCTTTCCTTAGGCAGGCAGAAAAGCCTGTGATTCTTTTTTATTTTATTTTATTTTTTTTTAATACCCTGTTTTCAGTAGGGCACCTTAAAGGTCAAGTAAGACATTTGATATATTTTAACACAGGCGGCTTTGGAGATGAACAGATTTGACATATTTAAATAAAACATCCTAATAGCATGTTCTGGCCTTGAAGGCCTCAGGCAGCATACATTGTATTTGTTAGACACTATGGCTTAATTACTCTCATAAATGAATTATACCCATTTCAATTTAAAACCATAAGTGTTGCATTTGAACTAGGGTCAAATTAAACTTTCTGTCAATTATGCAGATTACTTAAGCAATTATGTAAATTGTTAATAAATTCTTAAATGGAGGGAAATTTTTTTCTTGCAAAAATATATATTTTATGCATTTCCAAGCTTAAACCCTTCCAGAAGACAAAAGTGTGGGAGAAAAAAAAAAGAGTGTGGCTTTAAATAACTGTCTTGGGATTTGTTGCACTGACTGTCCCCACCTCATACACTATAGGGTAAGGGTAATCTGCTCTTGAGCTGAATCAGAAGTAGAACCACCGAGTTAATGGTAGGTGATGGCTTACTTTCCTCCCATGATATAAGAGGTGTGATCAGATTTAAGGCAGGATGCTATGGTGGTAACAGCCAGTGCTGTCACCAGGTGTTACACAGTCAGGGGTGTCCAGGTAAGCTCCCCCTCTGTCCCATACGTATCCAGAGGTGGGAAGCTTTTAGGAGTGACTGTGCCTTACTTTTGATTTCCATTTGCTTTACTGCTTGAGGTCTGTCTCCTTCAGTGAGAAAGAAGCAGATTTGCTATTGCTTTACGTATATGCTGGTTATGAAAATAATAGTAAGTAATATTCAAAGTAAAAATATTCCCTTCTCTGGTCTTGTATTCCCTTCCATACTGCAACCATTGAAATCAAAACCCAAATCTTGTTTCCTTGAGGAAGAGGGTGGAATTACACAGTTATGACCAAGGAACAATCCTGCAGAATTGAGGCCACTGCCTGCTGAATGCATTTTGATGCAATTACACCGAATTTATTTCGGCGCAAGAGCGATTGGAATTTTCAGGGTCCAATTTTAGTCCTGTCATTAGGAGGCTCAACTCTCCCAAGACCTGCTAGTCCTCTCCCATACACCAGTTTTATGCTATTGACTTAATTAGAATTAGTCCCTGCAATGAGAAGAGAATTGGGTCCATTAACTTCAATGGGAACTTTCATTAGGACTCAGTTCAGTCTCCAGGGACTTCTAAATGAATTAAAGCTACATCCATTTCGCACCCCCACAGAATACCGCAAAGGTACGAGTTACATTTCTGTGTCGCCTCCGCCCTTCTTACGCTGACTTGCACATTGCTGTTATTGAATCCTGCTGATTTGTGCTCCTTCCAGCCCAATTTTTGCTTGTCAAAAAGCCACAGAGGTTTCCAAGTTTCTACAAAGACGTGTCCGTGATTTATCTGAGCCTGGCACTCGACTCACAGCTAGTCTTGTTTCCACCGTGATGCAAGTTGTTCCAGTGCCGGGTGGGGTGAGAACTGGAAATCCCACCAGGAAAAACAGGAAAGCAGACCAGCGGTTGGGTCTAGGAGTTCAGAAGCTTTTGCATCTCAGCTTTGGCGAGGGCGGTGTTCAAACCCAGAACTTGGGCGTTCCCAACTTGGCCCGTGACTAATTGAAATCCTAATAAAGAAAAGGCCTCTGCCCTCAATCCTCCGGGCCACTTACCTTGTGCAAATTAACATTTTAACATCAGTTATAAAATGTGCTACATCTCTGGGAGGTGGGTGGAGGGGGGCAGGAGGGAGGGGGGAGCATCTAATGCGATGAAATATGCATATCAAAGCCTAAAAAGAAATGGGAAAATTCAATGAATGCTGAATTATGGATCTACAGAGGGCCGTCTTTGTTAAAATCTACACGGCAGTATCTTTAAACTCCAGAGTATCAACCAAAGGCATGGGGGCAAACATACCTGGCAACCCTTTACTTTTTGTTCTTTTTGACACAGAGGAAAATGCTTTATAAAATATTAGATGAAAGGGCCCTTTCAGAGCTACTTTGCTTTTATGGTGCCTTTCTCTCAAGCTGTTCTGCATACTTAAAAGTCAGAGCCACCTTGAGTGGATTACATTTATTTATTATTTTTTTTAAGTGCATTACAGCTTTTTCGCGGCAGCCAACGTAACAGCCACCCGACCTGCTTTCCCAATGCCTTGTTGTCATCATGATAAGCATTTACTGTGATAGGAAGGCAAAGAGAATCAACCTTTTTTAAACACACACAAAACCCTCGCTGCTTTGTTGAAGCAAGCGACAGCCCCAGCTCACAGGGATACACAGGGGCTGTAGACAGAAAGCTATTTAGAGCATTGAAAACAGGCTTATTACCCTGCTATTTTTTTGTGCACAGGATTTTTTTTTTCCCTCCCTCTCTCTCTCTCTCTCCCTCTCCCTCTCTCTCTCCCTTTTTTTTTTCCGTGACATTAGAGAGTCCGAAGTGACATACATTTTTTATAGCTTCATAAAGTCGTCTCCTGACCGGGTCACCCTTCTCATAACTAGGGAGCAGAACGCTTGAAAAAAGCCATTCATCAACGTGAAAGGAGCCGCTGTCTACTGGCTCCAATATGCACACAGTCTGGCAAGATTCAGCTCAGTGCAAATGCTAAGTTACTCCTTTGCTAATGCCAAATGACCCGCTCACTTCTATTAGCACACAGAAGGGGACAAGAAGGGCATGGCTGCTGTCCGTGTCTGCATAAATGCCTCTCAAGATGCAGAGCGGGATCAACACTTCTTGCTAAATGTACTGAACATATAAAAAAAATTAGTTTCATATTTATACCAATTAAATATTCAATTAAACAAAGATAAAATTATGGGAAGAAAATTTGTTCTTGCCTAATGGGCTATGTCCCGTTTATTACTTTTCCACACTTATACCATTAAAATCTCTGCAAAGGGATGCAGGATTGTTACTCCTGGTTTACGTCTTCCCCTCGCTCCCCCACAGCTCTTTGTTCTGATCCCAGCCTGTAGGATGGGGCAGGTAGAATCAGCCAGAAGGACAAACAGACGTCCCTGGCTGCTGTGGGAAAGCTCCCCAGTTACAGACTGTTCTGTAAAATACAGACATTTGCGAAGGGCTTGCATGTGGGAATATATCGATACACCAGGAAAAGGGAATGATTACCCGGGATGAGGCCTCTCATTGCTATTAATGATGACCAAATCCAGATGTCTTCAAGGAACACCCTGGAGACCCTCTAGTGGGCAACTCTGGGATGACCTGCCAAGGGAAGTTTTCTGCTGACCCTAAGTAATTAGAGCTTAGACTTCTGCCAGGAAGCCCAAGGGTTTACCCCAACCCCTTGAAAAAAATATGTTAGCGATGTTCAAAATGAATAGTAGTTTTTGTCATTACCAAAATAAATGTCAAATGGCTTTTTCGATCTTGCTTTTGACTCCAAAGAGACCTCGCAGCAATGAATCTCATAGGTTAATAAGTCACTAGGTTAAGAAACACCAAAACCAACACCAAGAAAACTGTTTACTTTGTCTAATTTAAATGCACTTTGTTGTTCTTGTGTTATAGGAAGAGTGATAAATCATTCCTTGATTTAACTTTTGTACGCTGTTCATTATTTTGTAAAGCACTTTCTCTTCTTCCCTCTGACTCATCTTCTCCCGGTGCTAAAGCATCCTCATGGTTTTAATTTGCGATTTTAAGAAAGCATTTCACTACCCTTTTTTCATTTTTGTGAAATGTCTATGAACTCCTGCATCTATTTTGTATATTATTTTTTTTCAGATAAAGTGATCATGAACTGCTTATTCATACATGAAGTGATACCACTTGCTTATGACATTAGTTCCAACTTTTGTTTCACTTTGTCTTCTGCTGTTTTCACTGCTGCTATAGAGTTAACCATGGGTTTATTCACCTTTCCCTAATGCCCCAAACTTTTGCATGTTGAAAGATTATATATACCAGGAAACTTCTGGAAACTATGGGTCTGTGTAATCAGAGCTATGTGCTTATATGGGATTTTGCTTTTACAAAACCTGAAGTTTTACAACAGCTGTGGTCTTGTTTTGCTTTTGAGAGCAGAATGGTTTTGGCTGGATGAATGCAATGAAGCTCTCTACCTAGGGAAACCTGAGTTCACCGTAAAATTTCATTTGTACAAATAGTTCGTTGAGTATTTTTCTCATTATTTGCCAGAACTAATTGTCTTCATCTTTCTCCTGAACGGGGCACTAACTTTTAAAATAATGTTTATAAGAAAATAGGTTTCTCAGAAACAGATTGGGAGTGTATCAGCAGTGAGTCGGTCCAGGAGAAAATTAAAGTGCATTGTTAGCACTTCCTGGATAATGTTCTTTCCAGAACCCGCCTAAACAGATCTCAGATATCAAGTGGAGGAGGCAAGCTACTCAAAAGAAATTCTAAAGCTTTTTTTTGAGGCAATCATCATCATGGTGTTTCATGTGAGCTTTACAGGAACTGTCAGTCAGAAGTGGCTTCCCAAACTGGATGGATTCACATAATGTTGCAGTAAGTCTATGCTATGAAATTCAGAGATCCAGCCAGAGAGAAAAAAAAATCAAGCTTTCGTCTTCCAACTTTGGGTCAAAAGTCCCAGTGGAAAATTTTGAAGGCCTTCTCAACCCTTCTTCTTTTGTTGTTGCTGTTTAGAAACCTTCTCCAATGAATAGCACTTCTTTCTTTCAAAATCTGTTTTCCAGTAAGATACATGAAGGTCAAAGGAAGGCAAAAAATTTTGGGGAAGTCCAAGTAGAGAGCCAGTGGCTAAACCCAAGCTGATGACCCTATTCCTTAATGCAGACATGCTTCTGCCTGCTTTAAGCTGCCTGTGCAGGAAATAGAGAATAACACACATGAAGATATTTGGGTGTCAAGGCAGTCAGGCTGTAATTACCAATTATAAAAGGAGACAGTGAGGCTGCAATATTGATTGAGTTTTTGGAAGAGAAACTAAAGTAAACATAGTACATTCTGCAAGCAGCATATCTTCATTCTGCCAAGTTAGATAAAACAGGACCAGAGGATTTGGGCTATAGAAGTTTTGTCAAATGCTCCCCTTGACAACTGAAAGCCTTTCCCAAAATGGTGTCTCTAGAGGGTTTGCTGCTTTTCTGTACCATTTGCCGTGAAGCAGCAAGCTCGCAAAGAGAAAAAACAACCAAAAAAAAAAATCTCACCCCAAAGAAAAATGATTGGTCTTGAAACAGAGATTCTCTGTAAAATCCCAAATGGTTTCCAACTGTTTCAGATTCAAAGTATTTCCAAGTATATGTGGAATTTAAAGCACAAAGTATGAATGGATGGAGTTTAAGCATCCCTTGTTGCTTTTCTGCCATCATCCTACTGAATGCAGTGTGACACTGAGACTATGAAGATGGACACTACCAGGCTTTAGCAAAGGTCAAATGTCTGCTTGGATCAGCTAGGTTAAAATTCACCTGCAGGCTGCCTAGGCTGCTCTTGTGCTTCCCCATGCTAGAGCGGTTCCAAATGACTCTCTCTCTTTCTCTGGGCATATTAAAATCATACCAGGAATCAGCAGGCAACAGAGGTTCTCAGACCCTCAATCTAATCTTAAAACACAAACCATAAAAAAGAGTTATTTACGAAGCAGAAGGGAATTGGGGGTTTCTCGTTCACTACCAAGGAAATCTTCAGATGTTTCAAGTATTCAGTTTCTAAAAGCAATGAAAATGTAGCTTCTTTTGCTGGTCCCCATGTTTTCTTTGTCAGATTTTTTTGAGGATTTGAGCAAGTCTTACATTTTCTTGTAAGACTTGCTAAACATTGTAGTTACGGCCACTTTCATATTCACAATTTCCTTTGGTTTCACTGTGACTTATATATGAATTTGTGGGCAGAACTTGATGGCTGAGTAATTTATAGAGAAGGTCAATACTAGATTTGTGTGAATAATTGATTTTTCAGCTTGTTTGTGATTTTTTTTAAAATAGACTGTTCAGAGTCCAGCTGAAAAAGAGCCTTTGTTAATGTCCTGAATGCCTCAGTGAGTTCAAGAAAAAAACAATCCACACTGAAATATTTTATTCTTGGGATGTCTTTATTTTAATCAACTTAAAGCGTACTGAGAACAGCACAATTGAAGTTGAAAAAGAAAATTAACAAAACATTTGAGTTTTTCTTAGACTTCTTCAAAGAAACAATTTGGTCAGTTTGACTTTTACTCTTCTTTGCTCTTAAACCAAAAAGGCATTTTGAAAGAAGCTTTTACAACCAAAATATTTGTCTAGCTGTAACTACTGCTGAAAACAACTGCCAAGCAAAAGAAATTGAGTTTTGTCTTTTCTGTAATTCCTGTTTTTCTTAAGGGCTTTGTTTTTGTCTATCAGATCTTGAGTTCTTAATTTAAATGTCAAAATATATAGAAATTAAAAGTAAGCTGAAAGAAAACATTGATTGAGTTCTGAGCAAGCTAGGGTACACCAAGGGGGAGTATTTTAATCCTAGTTTTTCACGATTAACTGAAACTCTGTCAACAAGCAAACGCAAACCCTTGCAAGTAGAAAAAGAAGTAGCATTATTTGCAAAGAACCCTTTTTCTCCCAGCCTGAAGTCTATTCTCTTTTCAGAGTACACTGAAATATTCCCATTGGCTTCAGGTTTGTCTCCTACGTTCCACCTAGGTTGGGACATTGTCATCTACAGCCTCTATATAGTTTTCCATCTGTGTTCTCCCAATGACTCTCACACAGTGCTGCACCCTTCCTTTTCATAGAATGTTTTTTCCCCAATCTCTCCCTTCCCTTCTTTTGCAAACTGCCTCTTTTCTCTTTTTCCCTGACATGCTGTCCTATCTTTTTCCTTCCCATCACATCTTGCTATTGGATCACTTCATGCTGCATCCCATTTGCATACTGAATACCAGCAGAAACAAGGTACCAATGTCGTGGGACATGACCCGCAACGTTTAGATAGAGACGCACATTTTTGGATCACTCACCCTAATCCCAATTGAGATGAAATGCATCTGAGCCACAACTTTGGCAGATGGCTCACAAATCAGGTGTTTGCAAAATCCCCCCCAAAAGTGGGAAGCATTTGTGTATGCTCTGTAAACTCCAGCACTCCTCTGGAGTGCCTGCTCCTCTCCTTGGGCACACAGACAGCGCACAGTTTTCAGGGGATTTCCCCCCCCCCAAAAAAAACCCTGCTGTTTTTTGTCTAAACCAGCTTGAATTTTTTTGGAAAGGATTTTACAGAGCCTTTTGAGCGACTGTTTTTTGCTATGTGTTTTCTCTTCTCTTCTCTTCTCTTTTCTTCTCTTCTCTTCTCTTCTCTTCTCTTCTCTTCTCTTCTCTTCTCTTCTCTTCTCTTCTCTTCTCTTCTCTTCTCTTCTCTTCTCTTCTCTTCTCTTCTCTTCTCTTCTCTTCTCTTCTCTTCTCTTCTCTTCTCTTTCTCTTCTCTTCTCTTTCTCTTCTCTCTTCTCTTTTATTTTTCATTTATTTTCTTTTTCCTATTTAATGTTTGGAGCTCACCTAAACCTCTTGCTCAGTCTCCTGTAGATAATGAGCTTGAATGCCATTTCCATCCGTTGTGCTAATGTGAAATCAGACAATGTCAGGAACTGGTAGAATGGGTTTTGAAGTGAGATTGCTTACTTTGTGGGTGTGCAGAGGGGATTTATTTTATTTTTTTTTTCCTGGGACTTGGGGAGCCATTGGGGAGATAAATATCTTTTCACTTGCTTTTGTTAACTACATTGCCCAGAATTTGCACCAAGTCAGGAGCGATACACAAATGGCTGCAAGAGGGGGCAAAAAAGCACCTCGCTCAGTCCCTTCACTCAAAGCAAACATCAGCAAGAGAGTTACAAAGGGTGGTTATGAATCATTTGGAAACTCTTGTTTTGCAACCCTCTTTTAATAGTTACTTGTCCCCCGACGGTTGCTGCCTGCCCTCTTCCTGGTGGTATGTGTATCAGGCAGAGATGTGTTAATCAGCTTTATGAAGTTTGACCGTAGTGAGCCTCCTGCCTAATACTCAGTCAATCACTGTTTGGCCTGATGGTGCAGTTCTCCTCTTCGCTGTTCCACTGGCTGAGTTCATTGTTCAAATATCCTTGGTGGAGTCACCCGGGAAGGGATTCTGCATGAGGTCAGGCTGCCTCTGTTTCATCCTTCTCGTAAAGTTTGAATGAAACTCAGATGAATGATGCTTCTTCAACAGAGTGGTTGTTTTGGATTTTTTTTCTGGTTTCCCTCCAGATTCCCGGGAACAAGGGGCTTAAGTTTTTCCCTAGTGTTGTTAAGTCGGGAGGAACAGCAAGAGAGTTGCAGATTTACACAGGCATAAAACGAGTGGAAGTGAAACCAGAGTCCCCAGTTCTTTTATACTGAACACAATGCCCTTTTGCCTTTTCTCTGCTTTCCACTGAAAAGAAAGATCCCTACTCCCACCACCACATTGCTTTCCTACCACCTCATTACTCTTCTCTGAATGCTTCTTGCTTTACCATTTCAATGGGGAAGGAATGGGGTCTGAAAAATTTACAACAGCCTTCTTGTCTCCAAGGGAGGAAGAGGAACACTGCAAGGTGCTGGGTGAGCTCACCGGCCCTTCCAGCCCTCCCATTTCCTAGGGAATGTGCTTAATATCTTTTAAGGCTGAACCCCGTCCTTGAGCTGTGATCCTAGGCAGACACGTGTGGGTCCCTGCCCCTACACTTGTTTGAAGCCCTGTACCAGAGCGTGTCAGTGCCTGTTCCCTGCCCGTATCAAGGCTGTAGACATCCAGTGAGTGTAAACCAATCTTCACAGGCGTCCGATGCATGCACAGCGATTTGTTAAATTTCTACATATGACACCTCCTTCCCCCGGCAGCCCTCCCCACATCTCCTCTCAGCGTAGTTGAACTTTAAAGGGCCCAGGAGAAAAAAGAAATAAGACTTTAAATAATTTATTTTGGAGAAACAGTCAGTGAAGAGGAACAAATAATGTTTCACTAAAAGAAGCGGGACCTTTGACACTCCCCTTTTCGCTCGGGTACCTGAAGGCCTAGCCGGATTGCATTAGTGAAATTTTCATTTGATGGCATTTTAATATTCTGCCTTGATGACTTTTTAGCAACATTTACTTTCAGAGGTCTTGAGTGCTCCCTCGGAGGAAATGAAACATGTCAAAGCCCATTACAAAAATCAAAATTTAAATACCTCGGCCACGTTGGGGCTCACACACAATCCCATCAGCGCTTAAACTGCGGCTCACAACTACTCATTCACTTGCTCAGTTGGTAATGAGTACATTTGATGAAGCATTCTGGGGTCATGGAACATACGTTAGTGATCTAAACTTAACCCATTGATTGCTTATACACAGAGGACCAGGGGAGGGGGTATTTTATTGAAATGTAATGTTAGAATAATTTCCGCCAGTGCTGAAATAACTTTTTTTTTTCCTTTAACAATTGCTTTGATGAATTGGAATGTTAATAAGCGTGATGGGAGGGCTTTATTTAAGGTGGGGAGGAAGAAGCCAGGCTGGGAATACAGAGCAGTTAGCTGAGCTCTTCAGCCACTAAAAGGCAAGTACAAGACAATATTTTGGCTCTCTTCTTATCAAACCTGCATTTGGGCTTCATTGGAAATCTTCCTTGTTCTATAATCTACCACCCTCTCTGACCGATATATATATTGACATGATAGAGGCAAATAGAGATGTCCAATGCGGGATAGTAGGGTGATAGAAAGAAAGTGCTACATTCTAAATACCATAGCTAAAATTTAGCAATAAAATGTTTATAAAGTATCTGCACTATATAAATCAATATGTATACTGATTTGATTCTAGTGTAGAGGTTGCATTTTCTTTCAGTCGTTCCACTTTTCTCCTTATTTTTCAAGATATCTAGCACAAATGGCTGTCTATCATTCCCTTCTTTCTTCTCTCCCTCCCTCTGAAAACGAGGAACCTTTTTCTGCAGTATATTAACATAGTCCATGAGATAACTGTGATGTCAATATGCCTATGTAAGGTTTTTTGCTGCTACCATCTTGAGTGTGTGATATATAATCAGCAGCTCAACAGTGGTTCCAAGATTCATCCCAGCCAGCCCAGTGAAGGCTGTCTCCACATTGCCCTTTGGCATCCTAGTGCAGTCAGCAGTAGTCTGCTGGGTTCTGCTGGCTTTGTCCAGCAATCAGTGTCCTTTCAGTCAGACAGCTTTTCTCCATCCTCTTCCTTTTAATTGCAGTGGGAAAAACAGCATTCAGAAAGGAAATGTGATGCAGAACCCAAGAGTTCATTAGGGTCCAGAATAACCTTTTGTGCAGGAAAGGCTAGATATCACAAAATCTATAAAGCCAACTTTACATCTATGAAACCCACTTTTTTTTTCAGCCAAGGGCTCGTGTTTCAGAACTGAAGTTCACATTTCAGCATTAAATTTACTCCTGTTGTCATTTTAAATTTGTCTTTGTAGCAGACCTGATAAGATGCACTAACAATTCTTTTGAGGGGTTGAGTCTTTGGCACTGGAGTTACAGGACAGATAAAAAATGTCTTAATGAATTAATTTGTTGAAACAACCATTAGCCAACTGCAAAATGCTACACATTAAGGTCAGCTAAAAATCTAAAATCTGTGGAATCATGCAAATACATTGAGCAAAATTTGGACCCACGCTGAAGTTTGAAAAGGACAATCACCTTTAAAGTTGCTTTCACATGTGAGTGATAAGATGTCAAACAGCCCTTGAAGATGAAGGAATGATCAAACTTTGGAAAACAGCTTGGATCTCACCTGAATATCAATGACCCTTTGAGCTGATGGGAGACTTTCTCCCTCACACACAATTAGATAGAGATTAGACTGGGCTGGAAATTCCCAAAGGCAAAATACAATAAAAACATTGTACATGGGGAAGGTTGTAACCCTTTCTTTTGTTGATGAAAGAGTAGCATAGCTCTAAGGATTCATAACATTAAACAGTTGTAGGTATTGTGAGGAGACCACTATTAAATTGAATCAGGCCCTACCACTATTTTGTTGTGGGCTTTTATTGCTAGGAGGAACACAGAATGCAGGAAGCATCTCGAGTGTAAAAGCTCTTTCTGGGATTACGAAGGACAAGTGGTTCGGTGCAATTTATACATGCTATAAATATTGTCAAAAGTCCAGTTCCAGCTTCTTACCAATTACCCTGCATTGCGCTAACCATGTGATGAGGAGGGTAAAATGCTGGTTGTTATAAAAAAACTTGAGGAGTTCCCGTTATTCCATCTTGGCTTCTTTCAGAATATGACACAATTCATTGTGGGCAATCTAACTGTAAATGATTTTGAACTTTTTTAAAGTCATCTTCTGGAAATGTGCTTGCAATCAATTTTTATAAGTAGGAATTGTTATCATGAGCCAGTTTTAACCACATATATTTAGATGATGTCAAATAGCAAGGCAGGCAGGCAGCAAACTGGGGGAATTCTTCAGTGAATTTGTGTAATGAATAATTTTGACATTCTGTGAAGAGAAAAAGGAGACAAATTCACAGAACTTGCTACAGCTTCTTTGCTCAGCTGTGGTAGTAACTAGGCAAAATCAATAAAATATGAATGAGGGATCCTGAAATCAAGTAAATGAGACAAATATAAGCAACTTCTGCAATTCTTATTCATGGTGAGCAGCACTGAACTTTTTGCTGTGGAAGAATCTGTCAGTGTCTCCATCACAGAAAGAGGGAGCAGAAATTGATCTGTGAGAGCTGTCCTCGTCACATAGTAAGAATGCAAAGTATAGGACCTCATGTGCACTCCAGACTTTGACATCTTCTACGCTCGAGCCCATAGAAAACAGCAGCCAAGCAATTTGACTGTGATGTGATAGATAGTCACTCTGAGACAACATCCCCATTGAAAAGCAGCCTGGTTGCATTTGCCCTGGTTCTGCCAATCTGACTCAAGATGTGTCTATGAATTTGTTGACCCATTTCTCCCTCGTTCTGGTGCCCACCCTGCACACCACGTATGCTATAAATCCATCGCGCGGTATGCTGCACTGCTCTACTGTAACATGAATTTATGCTAATGGCTGTCTGCATATGCTTATATCACATATCTATATTAAACTTAATAGTCTGTTACATTGCTTCTTAACCCTGTGTCCACACATGATTAACTTTTCTGATTTCTTTCAAAACCGTTATTAACACAGTGTAGCATTTCACTCAACATGTCACTAACTTTCCCTGCCTGATGCGGGAGTTGGGGTAATTATGCAGCCCTATAGCTCTTCCAAGTAACACTGTACACAGGGAGTTATGAGTTTATTCAGAGATTTGGGGATCTGTATGGATGTGTGTTTGTGTGTACTGACTTTATTGTTTAAAGATCCAGAGCGGTAAAGGATGATTCTTCAAAGACTGCTTTTCAGTTAAAGGATTCTGGCCTAAGTTTAGTCCTTTTGGGCCCAGATGTCAAATTTAGAGGAAAGATCATCAACAGGCTTGCATTTGTAGTCATATTCATGAAAGTCACTTGAAAGTTGGAGCTGGAGTTTGAAGAGTAGATCAGATGATATGGAATGCATTTGCAAAACTTCCTGAGATCTATGAAGAGCTAGATTTGAACCACTTTGACAATGCAACGATCTCAATCATAAATATTCTTGTCCCGTAAATATCATACTAATAAAAATTAATTTATTTATGGCATAATATTTTTTATTTGCTCATAGATGTATAGTTTCATTGGTACAGATGCAGACTTCTCAAGCTTCTCCTCAAGGGAGCACCACCACATCTTCCTCAGTCATGGCTCTGAGTGTGGCAGCTAAAAGTAAAGATGTTTGAGCTGGAAGGTTCTGCCATATGCATACTTTCTGCAGTCATAATTCCATAGCTATCTTTCCAGTTTAATTTTAATGACACATTTTAAGGTTAAAATGCTACAGTCATTTATAAGCCTCTGAAACCATGAAGTTGTGCAAATCCAAAGGCCTTTGGAAAATTCTGCCTGCTGTAATTCACACTTAAAAGGTGAATTTGTTATATCCCTCCCATTTCACTTGTGGCCTTTGATTTTTAACTAGTTAGAAGATGGGACAGCAAAGAGAAAAATCACAACAAATTGCTTGTCAGCTGTACCTTCATGCAATGTACTTGCTGCATTAAATAGTTGGGACTGAAAGGGACACAACCACTAGTTTTGCTGGATGAAGGTGGTTTTTCCTAAGGAAGATGAAACAGTAGACTTCAAATCAGCAATAAACCAGCAGCAGGGGAAGGATCAGCATTCNGTGTTGTATAAGTTTAAATAACAAAGTAAATGCTTGAGTAATAATTATAACGAGATAACAAGTGCAGGTCATGCTGCTACACACCTGAATAGATGTAAGAGCCAGATGCAAATTTAACACTGGAAAATCTTTGACTCTTGCTTTCTTAGTCCAATCGTATTTTTCTTCATTCACCATAACCTCATCATTTTTAACCTCCTGTGCGCTCATCATGGTATCTAGCAAGACAAACGGTCTCAAGAAATATTTCACACAACACTGCATTAACGGGACCATAAGTTTCTTACAGACTTCTGTAGTAGCTGCATGCTAATTTCAAAGTGGTTTTCAAATTTCCTGGGTTTAAAGCCTTTTGACAACACACACACACACAAACAAACACACATAGTAATGATGACAGTGGTGATAATTTTAATGGCACAAAATTAGAGTCTATAGTCCCTGTGGATATTCAGCTCCTGTCTCCTTTTCTCACTACATTTAAATTCAGTGCATATGAACATAAAGATTTCTCACAATTCACATCAGCAAGAAGTTGTTGACTGGGCTAATGGGACAAAGTAGTTTCAATTATACTTGTAAAGTATCCCAAAAAAGAGTCATATTCATCTGACACTAGGCAGAGATAAGCTCTCAAGCGAGTGTTTGTGCTTCACAGGCAACTCTCTCCATTAAACTTTCCAAACCTGTGTCTCACCTGTTTTCTTACCCTTCTACCTTCAGCCATAGATCTGAAACATGAAGCTCTCTACACTCCCTGTGCACTACCACACTACTCATTTCAAGCTCAAGTAACGATTAGGAACAGCACAGGAATATTACTTAGGAATTAAAGTGTAAACCTGACCTTTCATGGATTTTTCCAAATTTGAACATGATGAAAAATGGAGTCAGGTGTGAGTTGACAGCAATGTCCTTACTTCATGTACCATTGCTCTGTGATTTTCTATTGAAAACTGTCATCACTCTTTTGTGTCAGGACACAATTGAACCCATGGAGCAAGTTAGTTTGTTAGTGTTGATGAGTAATGGGATAGACATCAGTGTGGATTGTATTTTTTGTTTACAAATATAACAATACGGTTCATACTCTGGAAGAGATTTCAGCCTTCATAGACTACCTGTGAAGCAAGAGGAAAGGAAAAATGCAAGCTGGTGGAAAGTAGTCCAAATAAACTGTGCTCCTTTGCTATTTTTCATTTTCATGTTTAGTTTAGATTGTACAAAAGTTTTCTGAAGCTTATTAATGGCTGTAGTATTTATTCAGCCTAATTTTGAATTCAGAAAAATAGCTATGTTCAAAACACAAGAGTCCATGAAGAGAAATCTGCTTCAGTTTTCATGACCAGAGCCTTGAGAGGCCAGCTGTAATTTGGCTCTTGCCAAACAGTTTGCAGGTTGTGCTCAAATAAAGCTTTTGAATGCCATGGGAAGGTAGGAAAGACAAGGACCCCTCTGTTGTTTTGAAGGGAACAGCACCCCTCTTGTTGTAACACACTCTCTTCTTGCTGAGTGGGCTGACAGTTTTTACACTTACTGAGTGGACAAATACATAATTTATTAGCCTTTGTGCAAATGTACTTCTAGCTTCTGCTGGATCAGTTCTGGCTCACAAACTTCTGCTCCGGTATTTGAACTTACTTTATCCTTTAGTCTCTGGCTGATAATTCTTATTTTTACTGGATGACAGTTCAAGTGATAAAACTATTCCTCTAGCGTTATGTATGGCTTAACTGGCAGCCATGAAGCTGTGAAATTATTGTAATCATGATGCAAAATCACTGTATATGTTTTTTTTTTAACACTGGTTTACTAAAGAAAGAAGCTTGCCAATGGCATTAGACATAACCTAGGTTGAACTGCTCAGATATTGGGTCCCAACCATCCCAAAGCTGAGAATATATCTGATCCAGGTCGGTACCATATTTAAATATAAAACAAGTGACAGCCAAGTCTCTATGAGCCCTATAAAATATTGAGCTCTCTTCAGTGTAATACACGTAGCCATCATGAAACAGACTGGTCAGTAGAGGGGCAAAAATAGAGTGAAATACCAGAGTGCTCTTGGGATTGATTGTATCACATAAGTGAGCAGGAAAAAGGAAGGACTTTTGCTAGTGGAAAAAAATGAGTTGGCAACTCAGGGATGTGTTGTAACAAGAACTTGAATAAAATAAATAGGGAGCATTTTCAGGCTGTGGGGGCTGAATGAACACAATCAATCTTCCCTTGGCTGGGATCGCATCACTCTCACTCACAGCTCCCTCTACTGAATTAAAATCTCATGGTAACGTAAGTTACAGAGGAAGACTCTAAAAAGGGACATTCACTGAGGACTCCATGATGTGTATAAACATATGTTGGATTTACGAGTGAAAGGTTTTGGGGAGTTGCAGGCTCCCATTGGTACCAACCCATGTCTTAGGGGTGGCTTGATGTGGGCAAGTTCAAGAAATCCATCAGCCTCTCTGTTCATATTGGGTCTACATCCAGGCTGTGGCATCAGCATAAATTAGTCATCAACCTACTTCTGTGCCATAGTTTTCCATGTCTCCTTCTGGCCTGCTTACTCTTACCTACCACTTGTTTATCAGTCCTCTTAAGTTCTCCTTACTTTTAGATTCATACTTTTAGGAAGCTTTTGTCTTTCCTGCTTTAGAAGAAAGAAATACCATGAAAGAAATACCAGTATCTTTGTTGTAGTGCCATTAATCCTGTCTTCACTTGTGTTATCACTTCACTTGTGTTTTTAAAGGTCCTGAATTTTTTGTGCGAGGAAACGCTTTTCTCCTGGGTTCAGAGCTTAGTAGATAGCTTCTGAGCAGAGAAGCTGTGATCAGGGCTTCTAGGTGCTTGTTCATCCAGGTGGTAGAGTAATTATGCTATTGTGGTTTGGAGAGTTGCAGTGCCCACACTTTGTGCACTAACTTGTGTCATGTGGCTCTTTGGTTTTTTTATTATTATTATTGTGGAAACAACTAATACGAGCCAAGTTCATGTGAGACTCTTGAATAAAAGATTTCATTAAAAAACTTTGTCTGGCTATTTATTATGCTGTTGATCCATGGAAATATGAGATGTCATGTGCAGGAGTCAGACCTTCAGCTCTGTAAAATTTCTGCTAATTAAATTGCTAAGTGTGTCTGTTATTAGGAAAACCATGAGAAATGCATCAAGGGGAGGGAGGGAAGTCCCCATCTTGTCCTTTCTCTGTAGAGCACCATTTGGATCAGTCTAGCCTCCGGGTCCTGGAGAAGCTGGTTTCCATCCCATCTTAGCCAAGGAGAGAAAACAGGGAGAGGCAAAGAGTCAGAGTTGGGGGAAGTGCATGGCTAGGAGTTCAGCTGGAGACATTCAGGCAGAACTTGCCCTCCTTAGACACACACTTCACCCTCTCCTCCCCCAGCAACGCAGCGTATCTGACATTTCTGTCAAAAGATCCCCTGAGTCGCCCCGCCTCCCTCCCCCTCCTTTCTCATCCCTCTGCCCTTTTCCCCCCCCCCTCTTCTTTCCCCTTATATGTGAATAGTGAGAAAATGACTGGAAACAATGTGCCAGTTTGCAGCACTTTACACTGAGGCCCTTTTCTCCTCTCCCCTGACTCGCGAATGACTGAGAGTTGTTTTATTGTACAAAGATTCTCAGAGAAAAGAACTTTTATTTTACCCAATAACACAAGAATGGGCAACGGGCAAACAGTTAGTGCCTTGTTCCCAGCTGCCACTCAGACTGCGGCGGGGGAATCGCTAATGGGGTCTCTGTGCCGCCTCTCTCCTCTCCTCCGTCTCTCCCTGTCTAGTTTGGCTCGCGCCTCAGTTGGCTGCCTGCGAGCCAGGGGAACGTGCTCCCGAGATAAGCCACTCCACTGTGTTTAATAACTCCACTTTTAGTTTTTCAGAGCAAAAAAGATTTTCAATGTTTATCATGGAGACTTGGAAGGCGACTGTACAATGGGAGGAGGCCATGGATATAGCAACACGACTTGTAATTTGTCCCCTTGCACCTTGTGCAATATAAGAAAGAGAAAAGCAGCAGAGGGTGCCAATGTTAGAAAAAAAAAATAAAAATAATTTCCACTAATACTTTAGCTGTTGATTCAAAGTTGATATCTAAATGTCAGCCTTTTACAGCTTAATCATGGCTTTATTAACCCCTTTTTTTCCTAGCTGAAAGGCAGGCTGAGTAGAAGGAAAGAATAGCAAAGATTGGAGGATGGGGAAGCTGAAATGTGAAGAGTGAATTAGACTTGTTTAGAAAAGAAAAGACTAGACAAGAAAAGACAAGCTGGGAAAGAAGGGTGTGAAAAAAAACTAACAGAAAACATCATGCCATTGGCTGTCCAAGTGTTTCATATTCTTGGCAGCAAAGTATGAAGCATAGTTGTTGGAGACATTGAGAATTTGGGAAAAAAAAAAAAAAAAGCTTCTACTTAATTTCATCCATAATTCCCAAAGCTCATCTGTCATTTAAAAACCTTCTAACTTGTTATACACTGAGTCTCTGATTATGGATAGGACTTTCAGAATCTGATGAAGTTAGGTACTTAAACTCAATGAGACATGAATCATCACATTTCCTTTGAAAATCCCACAGTTTTGGTTCTGTTTTGATTTGTTTGATTTAGCAGGATGCCATTAGATCCGCAAGAAAAACATCAGGGTCCAAAGAAGTTTTCATGGTTCATTAATACGTGTTCCTGAGACCTTCTAGTCATATCTAATGTAAGCAAAAGCACCTATACTTAAAGATATGGAGCACTTTTTTATTAGAATACTTTATATTTACTTCTTTGTAAATGTTTCCTAACCTTTTTGAGTATACCTTGGGTTGGTGTATTCATTTTTATTATTTATATTTTTTAAGCAAAAACATTTTCAGTCATTTTGAGAGACTGAAAGAAATAATGTTGCTTGGCCAAGTTAAAGAATATGTACAATTCCTCTCCACCTAGACAGATGAGAAATAAAACTTTTTTTTGGATACATCTCCCACCATGAATTTTTGTCACATGTCTGAGCTTTTTTCTGCTGTGGAAAGAAAACCTTTAATGATTTTCTCCTGCAGTCAGATACCCAAACATGAGCTTCTGCATCCCCTAAGAATCCCTTGGCTTCACTAACAGCCAGGTGGAGAGAGAGAAGGAGAATATCATGGAAACTGTGCCAAGAATAATAAATTGCTTCTAATGATTATGTCTAATAAATAACTGTAATATCCTTTACATATTGAAGGAAAAAAATAATTGTCTTGCATTTACTCTAGAGAATTTTAAAATTATATACAAATAGTAATCAATACAGATCATTCTGAATCCCTTTTCTAAATCCTGGAAAAGCTGAGATATACACTGGACTCAAACTTCCTCTAGGCCAGGTGAGACTCTTTCTTTATGGACGTGAGATTGATTAAATAACTTAATCCATTTTTTAAATATAAAGTAGGTCTTCTCCACTTTCACTAAAGCCTCGTATGGTCCGTGCTTCAGCAGGTTTATTTCCATGAGTGTTTTAGGTGCCAAGTATGAAATGTTGCATTTATCTTTCATCCTATTTAATCTCATTCTCTCCTTTACTAATGTAAAGGAACTAACAATAGGAAACGTTTATTTTTTTTAAATTGAAAAGATACAGGCTGATATCTTTGAATTAAAAGGCATCCTCTAAGCATAATGAAGATTTTATTCAATAGAAAGCCTGTATCTAGCTGCATTGATTCTGTCCCATTTTTCTTGGCATTGAAGAAACGGGAAATATATTTCATATCATTCATGTCAAGAATTTCTGAAGTGAGATCCCTGCTTTCAGTGTAAATTTTTCACAGCATATATTTAGTGGCAGGATTCTGTACAGATTCAGGAAGGTCTTAGAGAAAGACTGGGCAAACTTCAGATTGACATCTATACAGCTGCATGTCCAAAATTTCTGAATTGGTGGACCGGAATACAAGTTCAGTTGCGCCTTGGTCACAATGCAGTGACCAGTACTTGATCAAAGCCACAAGCAGCCAATTCAGAGTTAGATGATTTGGTTTCTTCACATCACTCATTTCAGGGATGGAAATTTGTGGAACAGATTAATTTGATCCTGGTCCATATGGAAAAACAGCTCTGTATGTATAGAGCTGCTAAAGGCTGTGGAAACCCCAAATTCACATCAAATCTTGATGCTTTGCCTGTAAATTTCTCCAGGTGAAGGCTGTACGTTGGCTTAGTCTCTCTTCCTTTCCTGCTCACATTCGTGATAATATCCACAGGGAGTGAGGTCTTAGTTAACTGTTGCTCAGGTTGTAACTCAGAGAAGCAATTCAAGGCTGCGAGAGAAACATTTCAATTATACGAATAATCAAATTCAAAATGTTATTTGAATAATTTGAGTTCTTAAATTAAGCAAGCACTTTTTTGCAAGTGGTCTATAAATTACATTTTCCGCTACATTGGCAGTAAACGGGTAATTAATATCTCAAGTTTTCCTTCTTAATGTTGATTTAAGAAAAATAAAATAAGCTTAGAACATAAATGAGCTTTGCTTTCATAGCTCAAACATTACAGTCCCTGCTCAGTTAGCTGTGCAGTTCTACTATTTTTCTCTTTCCTATAGCTGGACAGATATGTAAGTATACACATCCTTCTGTTTAATTTAAATAGAGGAATTCTAGAACTAAAGAAAATACAACTAAATTGTATTATTTTTCCTGTGGATTTCAGAGAAAATCCATCTTCATCTTCAAAATGAAGTGTCTTGATTTTTACTTGTCATCCTGTATTAACCCAGCATTTTTGTTCATTTGCCTAATATTTTATTAACATAAAATTGACAATTTCCTGATGGGACAAATGTACCTCATTTAAGACATTACAACAAAAAATTTGAAGCATCATAAATGCAGATAATGCGTTAAAAAAAGATCTCATGTAACTTTTCAGAAAGGCTTTGCAAAAAAATGGCCTGTTTTGTATTTTGATAAAATAAAGGGCAGTAATTCAAATGGATAATATGAGATGAATTGTTAATATTTATTGACCAGGGAGAAATTATTAAGTGGATCACTGGGTGACACAAAGAAAGGATCACCAGTGACCAAATACACACATAGTTTAATCAGTCAAGCCCTACTATAGATATTACGTTGATAGAGATATTTATAAGAAATATATTTGCTGTTAGTGTGAAGGTTGAACATTTGCTGTTCCCTTTCTAGGGTTAAATGTAATTAAGTTTCACCTGAGTGACAATAAGATATATAAAAGACAACAAGAGAGATAAAGCAGGGGAAAAAAGAGACTGTGTATTTCCAAAGCTGCACTTAGAAATGGTAGAAAAATGCAGGGGAAATAGAACTCTCTATTTCAAATAGATCAATGCTTTTCATTTCTATTTAACCCATTACTTTTTGTGCAAAATATTTATCAAGCACCTACCTGAAATAGCTTTGAAAATAGGTATGTTTCCTATAGACTGTGGGGAGTGTGCATGAGGTTACCGATAACCATTCTTTAATTGTACATTTCATTTGTTCATCCTTCCATCTTTTAGTAAACTGGTTTTGTTTACAAGAGCTGTTTAAAAAAATATTCAAAATCCACTCAATTCCGAAGTTCTTTCCCTCTCAGACTCAATTTCCCCAGCCTCTGCTCAGAGCTACAGGCTGAGCCAGCAAGGTGGTGTGAGACTAGTGAAATATCAGAGACACAATGAAATTTGCATCTTGGTTGTTTTCAGATGGAACTTGGGAGATGAAAGACAGCAGAAAGCATGGAGAGGTCTACATAACCAAAAAGAGCCTTCACAAAACACAGGAAGCACTGATACTTACTCAACAACACAGAGCCTTTATGTTACCCAAGTAGATGTTTAAATTCAAGCTTCTCTATAAAATTGCATTTTCATACCTTATCTAGATGGGCCCAACTCTCACATTTGCTGAGGTTTTCTTCGACATGAGTGTCGACCCAAAACAAACGTGCTGGTTGCTTTAAACAGACCCTGAATTCAGCATTTGCCCTGCTGCGTCTCACAGAGCACTGGAAGTCAGACCCTGCAAAGACCTTGGCCACAGTCAACTCCATCACAATCCCCTGCAAGTCCAGCAGGTGAGCCCTTCCATGCTTCCAGCTGGCTTTTGCCTCCAGCCCTAGGTCTTAGGGAGTATTTGAGAGCATTTAATTAGACGTTTTTCTACCTATTTCGTCAACCTAAAGAGGTACTAGGTATGAATATTTTTTTTGTTATTTGAGAAGCTGAATACACGATCAGAAATAATAGATCCATCGTTTCCTACTGGTCAGAATCGGTAGTTGGTTAATTATTCAACAGGCTCTGGTGTTGCTGCCAAACCCATGCTTTCTTCTCGGTGAATAACAGACAAGCTTGTTAGAGCAGCTTTCTTTGGACTGTCACTTTAGTGTTGATATGGGGTTTATTGAGATGCCGGCTCTTTAATTTTAGTTTATTCTTTTATGCTCTTATTTCGATCATTAAAACTGTACAACTTTCCCTGCCTGTTTATGCTGGCAAGCTAAGCTCTATTAATATTACCTTTCTTATATCGTGCCATTCTTCCACAGAAATTATATGCATGGTTTCGTGTCTTCGCAGAATTTTAGAATTAATCTCTATCTCTTTCCTGCTACCGTATGGTGCTGTTTTCCACTAGTATGGAAATGCAGGTAATCTTGTGCCCTCTGTGACTTGGGCAAGTGCTTTACAAAAAAGCATCTTTGACAGTTATCTTTTATACTTTAACATGACCAAAGAGCTAGGCTCTTAACCACTAGGCCTTGTACTACTTTGGGATTGGACAAAAGGCAGAAGTCTTGTGATAGTAGTATCCATTTATGAGTTTGCATTATCATTTCATAAGGCAAAACAGAAGGTGATATAAGCCCACTGCCATTCCTTAGTTTTTGACGGAACATATTCATCAAAAAAGCATGCAGTCCCCTGAGCTTGCAGCCATATGCTACAGGAAAATGTCACCAGTTAAAGATGTATTCATTTGCTGTTTTGAAAACTCTGTTTGATATTCATGCATTCCAAGTGTTTTGACCTAGATTTCTGTAGAGGCATTAGATCCAGTACTGAACAGGAAGCTAGACAGCTGTTGCTTGTGTAGTCAAAGGAAGAATTTAAAGTAAGGGGGAAAAAAAAGAATAAAAAAATGAAAACATTTATTAATGCATGCCAACATTTTGCACAGCCAATATGTTTAATACTAGATTAACTAATATAAGCATATGGAGATGCATTTGTTGCAAAGCTTTAAAGAAAAGAACAAAGAAAAAAGTTGGATGCATCTAAAGTTCACATAGAATAGAATTTGCACTTTCTCCTATAAATGAAAGCCTGGTGAAATGGCAACATACTTTAATTATAAGCTACTTGCTAATGTCACAACATTTAAGTTTGGGGGCTATATTTTAGCACAAACCTCTCAGGGTATGCCTTGCCTAATCCAGAAACCTACAGGTAATAAAAATCTTTCCTGAGTTCTGCGGCTTTGGCAGTCTATTTTGCCTCAAAGTCGTACAAACAAATTGTTTGTTGTAATTGTAGATTCCTTTCTAGTAAATCCAGGTACAAAACAGACACTATGTCAATCTACACATCTAATTATTAAATGTTGGCATTTGTTCTACAGCTGTAGCAAGGATGCTGCATTTTGTTAGTACTGGGTTCATACAGATATCGTCAATCTGATGTTCATAGATCCTTTGGTAGTTGAGTGACAATTGTAAATAACATCAGAAACAAATGCTATCTTGGTTGGATAGGACATTATAGGGGTACTCATCTAGTCCAGCTTTAGCCAACCAACTGCTAGACGTCAAAACTATTTGTCCAGGTTGTCTCTGTCTTCATACCACCTACTGCAGACATCTGTCTTGGGCTGGGCTGAGTAGTCCTGCAAAGGAGCCTCTTTCCTGTGACTGTCAAGAGGATTTGGCTGATTTGTCCAGACCTGGCACCAAAACTTGAGACAGCTACAGACAGACAGTGCCCTTTCACACTAATAAACTTGACCAACTCATTTTTTAGTATTAGTTGAAAAACTTTTAACTAATAAGTTCAAGCCATAATCTCTTATCAATTTCAACATTTTCTGTTAATGGATTTTATACTGAGTCAGTCCAAAAATAGAGCAAAAGGTGCGAACTTTTTCCCTCCTCGAAAATGATTTTCATTTTCACAGTGAAAAATATGAAGGTGGATTTTTTTCCCAATTGCTCTTTCCCTAAGTGTTTATCAAATGGTTTATGCAAACACATTTCAGCTTATGGTTTATTTATAAACAGTTCAATTTCATTCTCCACAAAGGTGTGGAATTGGTTACCCAAGCCACGTGCTGGTTATTTATTTATTTACTTACTTATTTATGACTCGGTGAATGAAACTTTTTAAACAAGGGAAAAAATGAATGAAGACTAGTGAAGAAATGATGCCGCAGTTCAGAATGAATAAATCAACAGGTTGAAATGTCGTGAAACTGAATTCTCTGGTATCTTCATGAATCAGTCAGGACATTCGTGAAGGCCTGTTGACAAGTAAAAACCTGCACATTCAGCGGTCTGGTTGGAATACACACACACACACAAACATACCTCTCAATACAGTCTTGAATTGATGTCCTATATAAATGTCCAGCCCTTCTTTTTTGATGTGCTGTGAGCATACATCTACATGGACAGACCTATATAGCTGTATATGGATCCAGTAATAATCACACTGTTTGCACTCGAGATAAAAGAACTTCAAATATGTCAAATCTGTCCTGGGTTGTGGTGGAGCAGAGCCAGTTTTCTCTTCAGTGAGAGAAGGTGTTACTTATTGGTGGGGCAACCAGGGTCAGTTGATTTGGTTGTTTACCTTCCGGAGGGGTTGCATATGTGGGAAGGAGTGGACAGGTCAGGTGACCCAAAGTGACCAATAGGGCTATTCCATGCATTTGCATACTGAGTATAAAACCTGAGGGAACTAAGGAGTCAGGTTGGTTCTTCTTTGATGGCCTCTTTTTCTTCAATGACTGGCATGTGTGGAGGTTCCCTATCAGACTGTTCTGGAATCTGGCTCCCATCTGTCACAGAGCCCAGTCCGGAACTTTCTCAGTGCCTGCTGGTTACACTTTCTCAGAAGCTTGGTATGATTTTGTATATTTGTATATATTGTATCTTTTTTGTTATTTCC
>VZTM01005748.1:2506-17392 GCA_013400555.1 Jacana jacana | reverse complement strand
CTTTTTTGAGCTTTAGAGGATACAAGGAGAAAGAAGTGGCAGCTTGATTCCCTGGTATCTCCAAACAAGTAAGACATTCATACATTAATTTAGATTATAACAATTATAACTGGTAAATTCTTCTAAAATCCCACTTGTTTCATCCACAGGTCAAGAAGCTCTATCAAGTAAAAATTAAGAAATACTGAGGGACTGTGTGAATTTGATCTTTTCAGCTTAGTATAAAGATGACATGATTACACAGGGCGTAAGTACTCTTCTGAGAAATATTTTTGAAAACAACATCATTAGCCTAGTAGATGAAAGCATAAGAACATTCAAAGGCAGAAAGACAAAACTGGAGAACATCAAGCACAAAATAACCTATTTTCAGTAGTCAGAATAAGTAATGCTTGGAGCAATTTAGCAAATATTTACTTTCTCCCTCAGAAATCATACTTCAGGGTTCACATTCAAGATATGTTACATAGAAATTAATTTGTAGAATGTGGTGCTATTGAAATACAGAAGACAGAAGTGAAAGAAATACCAAGGCATGTGAATGTTCTGAGGCTGAATCAGAAGGGTGAGAAACAGCTCAGAACAACCTTTACCCTGTGAGTTTTCCATTGAACTTGGAAGATAGGGAAGGGGTGAGGGGAGGGAAACAAACACTTAAAGAGATTCTTCACTCTCTTCAGAGCAGAACACAATTTCTGTGGGAGATAAAGGGAATGACCAAGAAAGGGTTCAGGAAGAAAATGGAAAAAATGCTAAGCTCATAGCTGTGGTATCTCAGTGCAAATTACTGATTCCTTCCTATTAATAATTGCAAATTTAAGACACAAAGATGTTATTGAGACTTTCAGCTTTCTAGATTTGCACTCTTTGCACTCTGCAAAAACAGAGGATAATTATTTAATGGGAATATTTTCAGAATATTAATTTCAGATATTTTGCACCAAGGTTGTAACTTGTGCTGCCTAGTCCTTAAACATGTCTGTCAAAACATATCATTGTCTAGAAACAAGCTCACAGCTACTCAAAATCATGCCTGTGTGATTCAAACTCTACCAAGCAACAAAATTAGTCTGAGCAAATAGCCTTTGATTTTCCCTGCTTTCACAATAATTACTATAACAATTTTGCTCCTCAAAATTTATTATATCCTATCCATAATTACTAAGCTGTATTGTCACAGTTACACATATAAGTATATAAAGACTGAATGAATTGTGAGCACTTTTTAAAAAAAATCTTATATTTATTGGATGATATAATAAGATTGAATATGTTATTTGTTTGTTTCAAGGCTTTTACTTTTACTGTTAATATAAAAGTATATCCCAAAATTACTTTCATTTGAAAATTCTTGGCATAACTTGAAACTGTGACAATCTATTTATTTCATATTATCATTTCTTAGGTTTTTAAAAGTGGTGTCTGTAAATAAAAGTCCCACCTCTTTCACTTCTCTAACTCTCCTCCACAGATTGCCAAAGACAGACCCATCTTAATGTATAAGTCATACTGTAGCCAGTTCTCTGATCCCCCAGAGGGCCTTCCCACTTATATATATATATGCTAAAATGAATAGCATGTATAGTCTTTTGGTATTTTCAAATTAAACACTGCAAAGTCATGGACATACAGAAGAGATCACTGGGTTTGCAATATCTGCTTATAAATATATGTGAAGTAAGTAGCAAGATCAGGGGTCTTACGTTTACATTAAGAATTCATCCACATTACTAAAATTCTAGAAATTTTACATATTAGTGAATAGTGAACTACAAGGACAGCAGAACTTTTATACCATCTCACGAAATACAATACCAAATAGATAAATACAGCTGATGAAAAAAACAAATAGAACTAAAGAGAGTGTCAGATGAGACTATGAATGTAACTGTTGCCTCAAAAAGCAGAAAAGACTCCTGCTTTTAGAAGGATGGCACTAGAACAACAGCATCTAATCAGAAAAAGGTGCATTTTTTGCTATGCACAATCTTTAATTAATTCAGATGGTACATATATCAATATTAGGAATAGTATGTATTATAAATTCTTCATTCTAGGCAACCCTAAACAAGTCTATGCCTCTCAGAATACCTCAGTCTATGTTATCTGTTGAAAGTGGTATTTTGAGCATACTGGCCAAGATTTGGAAAGTTGTTCTAGTTAAGAATTCAAACATACCCCAAGTTTCAGAAACCAATAAACATTGATTTAGAGCCATCTTAAGTCATCTTAACCTGCCCAAATTGTTAACATAAAGGACAAAACAAATCTGTGACCATTAGATTTTATCATTCAGCTGTGCATTTGTTATAACCAGGAGTAATTTATTTTTGGTTTTATTGCATTTCAGCTACTACAGTTAATGAATACAAGCAGCTATTAGTCTAATCATGCTCCAGTTGTGCACACAACACATGTACTCATTCACAGGCTTCCATATGGCAACTCTGCATTAAACTAACCTTTTGGACTCAAAGTGTACTAATCATACTTTGCTTTGTAAGGCAAAACGGTGCCTTGGTTGAATTCAAACCTGCCTGCTGGAACACTAAGAAAGTTACTGCCAGTGGATCTAGAGTTACATTTAGTTACATGTTTGTGAGAAAAAGAAAACAAGGAAGGAAAGAAGTCTGGCCTACCTAGGAAAAACTGCTTATCATTTACGAAGAGTGAATGCCTAATCTAAATTTAGTTCTTTGAGCTGAGTACGAATGGAGATAAAGGAGAAAAAAAAAGAACAAATTCTTTGAAAGCTAACACCAATGATCTGTAAAGTTTTAACTTGAAGATAATCAGTTTTCATAAACGTGAAAGATTCAGCAATCATATCATTGATTGTACTGCTGCCTCTAATTCCTGGGAAAGATACTGATTTTGATCTCTTGGTGAGAAATGTCTTGGGTATTAAACAAATATCAGTTGAGTAGTATTATTACGAGCAGCCTGAATGTACTACTGATATCCATCAGCAGTTCAGGGAGTAGAAAAAGCAATCTGAGCCTTGCATTTTACAAACATTACACTTTTCTGCAGACAAAAAGCCTGGATAGTGTTTACAAAAGAACTACTTGCCTCAGACAAGCATTAGCAAACTGTTAATATCATTATGTCATTCAACTAGAATGGACCTTTTAGAAGAAAAAATAGAAAACTTTTGCAAGATAATGAAGATTAATAAAAGTTATGGCAAAATATCTTGGCTTTGTGCCATTTCAATGCAGTCCTGCCAAAAGTCTTGTAATATAGTATCAATTTCATAAAAATCATAGAATCATATAGGTTGGAAGAGACCCTTGGGATCATCCAGTCCAACCATCAGCCCTACTCTACAAGTTCTCCCCTACACCAGAACCCTCAACACCACATCTAATCTACTCTTAAACACAGTCAGGGATGGTGACTCCACCACCTCCCTAGGCAGCTGATTCCACTGACTGACCACTCTCTCCGTGAAAAATTTTTTCCTAATGTCCAGCCTAACCCTACCCTGCTGCAGCTTGCAGCCATTCCCTCTTGTCCTGTCGCTCATTGCCCGTGAGAAGAGACCAGCACCAACCTCTCTACAATGCCCTTTCAAGCAGTTGTAGAGAGTGATGAGGTCTCCCCTCAGCCTCCTCTTCCTCAAACTAAACAATCCCAACTCCCTCAATCGATCCTTGTAAGATTTATTCTCGAGAACCATCATAGTTCATAGACTGACAAAACCAGGCTTTCTGGTTCACCAAAGCAAGCTGAACTGTTCAGGAAAAAATCTGAAAATCATTGATGCTATTGCAATGACAGGTGTTTAAAAAAATTCATAACCAATTTATTTATAAAATTATATTAAATTATATTTTAACATTAATTACAGCAGTTCTCATGACTAAAAAGCAACAAACCTATGTGGTTAGTAAGAACTCTGACCTTAAATTAATGGAGATGAGAAACAGGAAAAAACAAATAAAATATGTACTCAGAAAGAACAGTTTTTCCTCTCTTATGTGCTGCTTCACATAAAAGAAGGCTTTGAAGTTTCTAGGTGGAGAACAGTCACATAGATACTTCGTCCTCAAAGCAAAAATAAATTAAAATTGCAAAATTATATTACAGTTTCATACAAGATGTTTCACAACAGTACTGGAAAGTTGTCTCAATGTTCTCACTAGATATTGCTCAGCAGCACACTAAATTTTGCTTTGATATTTTAAAAGGCAATATTTAAATTATGTCCTTTGTATTAGAAAGCTTACTAAAATCTAATGACATAACTGTTTCTTCTGGTCATAAAATTTATATAGAAGTCTATATATTTTCAAAATGATAGATTGAGGTACACNCCCCATTTCAAAGACAGGGAACTATTGGAGTGAGTACAGCAAAGGGCTATGAAGACAATTAGGGGACTAGAACATCTCTCCTATAAGAAAAGACTGAGGGACTTGGGTCTTTTCAGTCTGGAGAAACTGAGTACGAATCTTTTCAATGCTTATAAATCCTTAAAAGGGGGTGTCAAGAGGATGGGGCCAGTCTTTTTTCAGTGGTGCCAGTGGCAGGACAAGAGGTAATGGACATGAACTTGAACATAAGAAGTTCCATCTAAACATGAGGAGAAACTTTAAGGGTGGCAGAGCACTGGAACAGGTTGCCTGGAGAGGTGGTGGAGTCTCCATCTCTGGAGACATTCAATACCAGCATGGACACTTTGTGCAACCTGCTTTGGCAGGGGTGCTGGACTAGATGATCTCCAGAGGTCCCTTCCAACCCCATATCGTTCTGTGATTCTGTGATTATGATCTCAGAAAGAGAGTACACCAAAAAGAGATTTAAAGATTTTAAATTTAGCTGGAATCATCAGTTATATGCAGAATTCCAAGTATTCAGGATTTTGGCACATTCAGTATGAAGTGGTAAAGGGCATTAAATAAATTCTTAAACATCAGAAAAGTTAAAAAAAAACAGTGAATAGTTCTGATTTCAGTCATAGAATTGTAACTAAAATTTTAGCTAATTTCCAATAATTACTTCTAGTCTTTGTAGCAGCTTCTTTCATGAGTTCTATCCTGATATTATAAATACGTTCACTGGAAGAATTTATTTGTGCACACAACCTGTGACTATGAAATCTGAAATGCTGATTGGAAGACCCACAAAAACATTCAAATGATTTTAACAATGTAAGTTTAATTCCATGTAGTATTTGTTTATACTGTAATGGATTAAAATCTCCCTTCAGAATATCTCCCAACCGAACAAACACAGACAGAAGGTAGAGATGTTGACATTAACATGAAGACTTTTTTTTAATATTCTGTCTCAATGAAACAATGAAAGCCAGGAAAAACTCCATCAGAGACAAGGGATTCACAATCCTGCAAAAGTGATTTGAAAAGAGAATGTAGACCATTAACTCTTTGGTATATTTCCATATATAAGTTTTATCCTAGCACTGTAGCAGTTATTTTATTCTAGGCTGTGGTTCAATGTACGTTACAGATCAAGAGATCCTCCATCATGCTTACAATATATATTCACAAGGTGCACAAGAAAATAAATGCAGCAGGATATGTAAATAAATTTTCCTTTGTATGTTTTTCCATGCACTAATTAATAGAATGAACCTTGCCATCTAAGTTTGTTAAGTTGCGCTTCTACAACATCTTATTAAAACCACTTTGCTAACACTTTTGACAGCGGTTCTTTAAGCAATCCAGATCACCTATTGGCAACAAATTGGCATAGTGAGCCTGATCCTAAATCGGGATTAGTGACAGTATGCAAGCAGTAGCAGGCCAAAAGTATCTCCTGCTTATCAAAACAATGTACTTCTCTCCGTTTTAAAATTCTTTGGACACATAGCTGAATCATTTTTTAATGAAAGGATGTGATAAAAAGTGCAGCCTCTTGACACAGAAGTCAGAGAGGAGGTAGTTTGGGAGCATGGTGTGAGATACCATCAGATCTCTCATCCAATTTAGGGGGAGAAATGCACATGGGGACCAAAACATTCTATCAGTGATGGGGCAGGCAGGGTGAATCCTATCAATACCTGGAAATACTTCCTCACATCTCTCCTCTCTCTACACATACCTTACTTCGCCATTCTTTCACCTTATATTTTTCAATAGTAGTCTTCAAGATGCACTAGTAGTAACAAAATCTATCACCAGCTAAAGCACAGTGTCTACTCTTGTTCCTAATATTAAATTGGAAGGGAGCTGGAGGATGGGGAACTGTCCCAACTGTGATTCATATGACTGCTAATTCTAACTGAAGAGATTGTCATCCATTCATATATCTGGCTAGAAGTAACCTAAGACACTTCTTTTTATGCTGCTAATTTCCTGCGCTGGACAGTGCTTCTCCAAGATTACACTGAGGATGGGAATTCAGCATTATTTCTGAAGGCAGTGTGTTTACACTGAGTCACCCATCCATCCTGATGCCCACACTTTTTCTGGAGTCTCTTTCAGTAAAAGTTTTATATGCTTTTGAATTGCATGAAGAGTCAGAACTAACTTCAAGGATGTTGGCAAATGCTGCAGGGTCAACTGAAGTGACCAGAGGTTGATTCTGAGGAGCAGCAGAGCTATCCAACTGGTGGAGACCTCTGGGTGGAATCAAAGAACTCTAACTTGAGCTCATCTACTACCTGAATGTTTGATGCTTACGAGTAAAGATAAGGTGTCTACCTTGCTTTTCAGTGGCCTCTATTCAGGTTTCAGACACTTCCTATCATACTGAAAGTAGGCCCTTGTATTGGGATACTGTCAGCATCAGCATAAAGTTGTGCCTAAGCTCATACATCAAGTACAGCTTGAACTCAATTAGCAAAGTAAAGCCAGTAAGGGAAAGGAAGCCATCAGGGTATTTATCAGGTACATGAGGGGTCTGAATACTGAGACCACCTAACTAGCAACACTTGCACTTAGCCCACTTCAAGCCCAAGATATCCTTTTCAATTATTATTAAAAAATAACTTAAGAGCTCCTCCTATCTTACTGCTTCCAAACATGCCACTTTCCCTCTGTCCCCATGCTCCTGTGGACTCAATTCTCAATTCTTCCTTCAGCTGTCTACAACTCTTTTTGCAGAGCGACTCACCCACCTCCTTCAAAGCCTCATTCAATCCCAAGAGCATGCCTTGCTGTGACCTTTTATAGCTTGATTCCACTTTGCTCCCAGCTTGATTAATTTTGTCTGTCTTTCCTCCTCCTGTGCTCTTATTAGCACACACTTCTCTCTTATACAATCTATTTGGCCTTGTCCTCTATTTACCTTTGTCTCTCTCTCCAGCTCTCTGCATCCTGCCTTCTATTTACAGTCTTTCAAAAGGAATAGAACTCTCCTTCCTGTGCTCCAAACATTCTTTCTTCCTTCTAATACAGCCCTTTGACTTTCCTTTTCTGCAAAGCCTTACTATAATAGATTTCTCCAACAGTGTTCCTGACCTTTTGTTTTCCAAAGAGGTAGTCTGTAAAAATGCTTAGCAAAGAAACCTCAAGGATATCTGCAATAGTAAAATGGAAAGGATCAAACCTGAGTGCTTGACCCCTGACTGTGTATAATGCTTAGCTGTTCTTTCTCTCCCAGGCTTTGCCTAGAGTGTTCAGGCCAGTTTTCTCCAAAGCATCCCCACTTTATTTGGGGATAATTCACAGCACAGATCACACTGAAAAAGAGCAAGCATAAGACTGCACCAGTTTTGGCTCTCTCTACCCTATACAATTATCCACCATTCCATCCTCAGCAACCAGAACACATCAGTGCCTGCCATAAACAAAATCTGTACCAGGTGATAAAAAAAAATAATATATTTTTATCGAACTTAAAGCATCCCTCACATTATTTCAAACACTTTGAACAGTAGTTGGGTTTTAGGGCTACGGGAATACCATGTAGGCCAAGTGCTAAATAGTTGTGCTCTAGAAGAAACCAGTTTGAAGCCATGTAGACATAGGCCCATCCATGCAATTTGGCTTTAAGGACAGAGATATTTTCCAGTCCCTTTTTATTTCACTGCATAGATCTTTTCTTCCCTCCCCCATGGAATGAACTGAGCACATATCACTCAGAGTGCTTTATAGACATAATCTAATTCACCATGATGGTATCTTCTCCACCATCACAGTTGTGGCACCTCAAAGCTATAATACTCAAGAGAGACACTTCCTTCTTTTATTCAATACCATTAATGCAAGCTGTACTGTATTCATACTAAAACACGCAGAACTGCATGTGGGTGAAAGAAGGAGGATGCTGCATTTTCCAGCTGCCCAATTTCCACTTAAGCTTCCTTCTGCAGCTAAAATACTAATGGCTGCTACTCATTCTGCTGCTACTTCATCCCACAAAATTCTTCTTTCCTGTAGTTGTTAGTTCATGGTTGTTCTCGAAGAACCACAGAATATTGCAAGACTGCCCAATTTGTTACAAACCAGATGCCAGACTGTATTCTAGTAGTTTATTCATTGGCTAGATGGCAAATAAATCATAGGAGTGATGAAGAAGTACTACTGGAAGAAAAGAGACCAGAAAGAATTGCCTTGCTGGCCTCCAATTGAATAGTTCTGGATTATATGGTCATAACTAGGTTAGGGCAAAAAACGTCGCCTCATTTTTACCGAAATCAGTGGAGTTCTCTCCATTAGGAGGGAACACATTGCAGTGACAGTTTGAATGGAGAAGAGATACTATATATATATTTAGACCAGCTGATACAGATGAAAAAAATACTGACAAACATTTTTGCCTAGATTTTTTTTTTTTCAGGTCAGAAACCAGAAACAACAAACTTTTAAAAGCCTGTGAAAGATTGTTCTGAGTTTAATTTGATTATGTTCATCAATCTCAAGAAACAGAGGTAGGAAATACCACTTGTAAGATAGTATGCTATGATAGCAAAGGAGAGAGAGAAGTTCAATAGCTCCTGTGAGAATACAGAAAAAGAACTAATTATCACCTATGGAGCAATGATGTATGAGTGATGTTTGGCACAAGGGAAATTCTAAAACCTTGATCAAAATATATGATTTTTTGTGTCTAAAATTTATGAACTTCAATACTTAGGTTTGCCTTTTAATGATATTTCTAAAGTCTTCCTTGAGATTGAAAATGTAACAGTTGTTTTCTGAATGCTTCTACACTGGTAAAGGACGTATTGATATGTATGACATGGAGTCTATTTGAAGCTTCCAGTTGGGTGGAAGACATGAATATAAGAAGTTGTGTGTACATTGAATATTCTGCTGGATGTTTTACAGATAAAGTTTATTGCACATTCAAAGGGTGATAAATAACAAAAAATGTAAAGAAATAAAGAAATATTATGAAAGGTGAAAAAAGAAGGGAACAACCTGTCCCTAGTAGCAAAGGGAAGAGAACCCTACCTCCTGATCTCTCCCATCTGGCAAGAAAAAAAGCCAAAAATACAAAACAAAAAAAGGGACGTTAGGCCAAGAGGAAGATTGCAATAGCCAAATTCCTGATCTATAAATAATCATTGACTAATGTTAGAGATACTATAATCTGCCTGCCGTAGGAGAAGATCAGTTCAAGACCATCTAAGGAACCTGAAAGTGTATAAGTCTGTGGGACCCGATAAAACCCATCCACAGGTCCTGAGGAAGCTAGCAGGTGAAGCTGCTAAGCTGCTTTGTGTCATATTTGAGAAGTTATGACAATCTAGTGAAATCCCCACTGACTGGAAAAGGGGAAACATAAGCCCAGTATTCAAAAAGGGAAAATAGGGAAACAGACCAGTCAGCCTCATCTCTGTGCCTTGCAAGATTATGGAGCAGATCCTCCTGGAATCTCTGCTAAGGCAGTGGAAAATAAGGAGGTGATTGGTGACAGCCAACATGGTTTCACCAAGGGCAAGTCATGGCTGACAAATTGGGTGGCCTTTTATAATATTGCCACAGCCTTGGTAGACAGGGGCAGGGCAACACACATCATCTACCTGGACTTATGCAAAGTGTTCGACACTGTCCCATACAACATTCTGGTCTCAAAATCGGAAAATCATGGATTTGACAGGTGGACCACTCAGTGGATCAGGAATTGGCTTGATGACCACACTGAAAGGGTTGGAGTCAATGGCTCAATGTCTGAGTGGTGGCCAGTGATGAGTAACATTCCTCAGGGCTTGGTACTGGCACCAGTGTTGTTTAACATCTTTGTTGGAGTCATGGACAATGGGATAGTATGCACCCTCAGCAAGTTTGCCAATGACACCAAGCTGTGTAGTGTGGTCAAGGGAAGGGATGCCACCCAGAGGGACCTGGACAGGCTCAGGACGTGGGCTTGTGCAAACCGCATGAAGTTCAACCAAGGCAAGCGCCAGGTGCTGCACCTGGGACATGGCAATCCCAAGCACAAATACAGGTTGGGTGGAGAATGGCTGGAGAGCAGCCCCAAGGAAAAAGACTTGGGAGTGGTGGTGAATGAGAAGCTCTACATGAGCCAGCATTGCACACTGGCAGCCCTGAAAGCCAACTGCATCCTGGGCTGCATGAAAAGAAGTGTGGCCAGGAGGTTGTGGGAGGTCATTGTACCCCTGTGCTCTGCTCTCATGAGACCCCACTTGGAGGACTGTGTTCAGCTTTGCAGGCCTCAGCACAGGAAAGACGTGCAACTGTTGGAACGCATCCAGTGGAGGGCCACCAAGATGATCAGAAGGATGAAGCACCTCTCCTATAAAAACAGGCTGAGAGAGCTGGGCTTGTTAGCCTGAAGAAAAGGCTCCGGGGAGACCTTATAGTAGCCTTCCAGTATCTGAAGGGAGCCTACGGGGGAGCTGGAGAGGGGCTCTTTGTCAGAGAGTGTAGTCATAGGACGAGGGGTAATGGTTTTAAATTGAAAGAGGGGAGATTTAGATTAGATACCGGAAAGAAATTTTTTACTGTGTGGGTGCTGAGACACTGGAACAGGTTGCCCAGAGAAGTTATGGAAGCCCCATCCCTGGGAGTGTTCAAGGCCAGGCTGGCTGGAGCTTTGTGGAACCTGCTCTAGAGGGAGTTGTCCCTGCCCATGGCAATGGGGCTGCAACTCGATGATCTCTAAGATCCATTCCAACTTTAACCATTCTCTGATTCTATGACATCGGTAAGCCTGTGACATCACAAAGTGAAGAACTAAACGTACGGAAAGAAATTATCACAGGCACTTAGTAATTACTACCTTTGAACAAGCAGCAGAGGAGACTGAAGGAGCATATGATTTGGAAAATGTACCCCATTACCACATAAGGCCAATGAAAAAAGAGGAGCAACTTCATTATTTTTTTAAGACTGGATTGTGTTTTGAGTTTACCAAAAAGTTGTCATTTGAAAGTGTATGTATGCAGCCAGTACTCACTAGTGGAAATGTAACTACAAAAAAAGAATTTTACCTTCCTTAGTAGTCTATAAGATTACACAAGAAATGTCTGCATTAAGCACTCTACATTGCTCATTCATGTTTTTGCAGATGATCACTTGCTTTTTTTAATCCTTTATTCTAACACGTCACAGACTGAGTACTTTACTGTATCAGTAGTAGAGGAATGTAATAACCTGGTGGGGAGTGAATTTAAGTGAGGGGGGGGGAAAAAGACAAAAACCCCCACATTTATTTGGCTTAGCTTGCAGCAGCATCCAGGGGTAAGCTTTCTGAGAATACAGAGCCCCTTATACATAAGCAAGCAGGTCCTTCCTTTCTGTTTTCTCTCCTATCCAGAACTGAGAACTAGTAAAGCTTCTGTGGATTTCCCTTCAAATGTTTATGAGGGTATTTTGTACTTTTGAGGCTAGACATGCAGAAAAGCATTGGCTATTTGGGGAGACTATTCCAGAGGGTTGTGAAAGCCCACTTGAACTGGATGCAATGTTGAATGTAAAAGAGGGGAGAAGCGGACCTTTGGTAACACTCGCAAGCAGTACCCTGGATATCACAGATTATGGGGAAACCCAATTGCTATACTGGTTTGATGAGTGCAAAGTCGATCCCTGCTGTTCTTATTCCCTGTGAAATTGTCAACATGCAATTTTTACTCTTTCATCGAGTGATACCGAATTGAGAGGAAAAAAAAAAGAGACAGAAGCATTAGACTAATCAAAATAACGTCCTTATTATGATGAGCTTAATAAGCCAGAAACTCATCTTAATTAATTAGCTTTAAATCAGATTCTAAAAAAAGAACCTTGGTTTTAAGTGGGACCTCAGATTAACTAATTAGTTAATGTTTGCAAAGTGTGGTGAATGTGTGGGAAGAGAGGGAGTTTGTTCTGTAGTACAGGATCTGTAGTTTGAACGTGTGTGGTCTCAGCTGAGGCCCTGGTTGAAGTCTAGTTCTGCATATAGAAGAGAATATAACATGATGGTTACGGTCAGCTATTGCCAAAAGGTCTTGGTTCTGAGGTCATCTATGTTATTTACATACTGTAAATGTGAGCAAGTCCATTTTCTTCCTCTAAGAAATAGTCAAAACAGACTACTTTGATAGGCAGTAAGGACAACCAGGTGATCAAGCGCCATCAACATGGGTTCATGAAAGACAGGGCCTGCTTGGCAAACTTGATCTTCTTCTGTGACAAAGCGACTAGCTTGGTGGATGTGGGAAAGGCTCTGGATGCTGTTTACCTACACTTTAATAAGGCCTCTGATACAGTTTCCCACAGCATTCTCCTGGAGAAACTGTCTGCCCATAGCTTGGATGGGAGTACTCTTCACAGGGTAAAACACTGGCTGGAGGGCTGGGCCCAAAGAATGGTGGTGAATGGAGTTAAATCCAGTTGGCAGCCAACCACAAGTGGTATTCTGCAAGGTTCAGTACTGGGGCCAGTTCTCCTTAATATCTTTATCAATGATCTGGATGAGGAGATTGAGTACACCCTCAGTAAGCTTGCAGATGACACTGAGTTAGGTGATTATATGAGTTAGTTAATATGTGTGATGCTCTTGAAAGTCCATGGAGAGATATTAAATGTGAACTGAATCTCTTTCTATCAATTGTGATCAATGAAGTCTTAAGGACTGCATTGATAGGGGCAGAGAGAGTAACAAGAGTTCTGTGTGGCTTTCACAATGACATATATATGAATGCAGTTATATCTTTGTTTTCTTGGCATACCACACTGCTTTGGTTTTGCAGATATACAACCAAGGTGAAGTGACCGTAGTACACAGGGAAGAATAGAAAAGATTTAAAGTGGCAGAGACTTGGTGGGGCAGCTCTCAGTGAGACCCAAGAAGCACAACAGATTGAAAAATGAAGGAAGACATAAGGTGGGCTGTGACATGGGAAAGGTCATTTCTTCCTTGATAATTGACAACACATTCAAATAAATTGTATTCTCACCGTGAACTACTCCAAAATAGATACAGAGGGGAAAAATTATGGATATTTTACAGTTGTAGAGTAATCTTTGAGTACTTCTGAAGGACAGCAGAAAGAGAAAATTCTTGATGCTGCTGTATAGACCAAAGGCATTACAAAAAATGCATGGTTGTGTGCCATTAAATTGGCTCTTTCTCAGATACAGAAGAAAAGAAGATGACACTCACTGTACTTTGTAAAAAAAAAAAATTGTCTGCTTGTTCTAGTTACTTTCCCCTTTGATGATCTGCCTCTCTTTCTATCCAGCCCTAGATAACCAGCAAACCTGACTGTTCCAGGACTATGTGTCAGGATTCACACAACTGTCTCAGAGTTTGCATTTGTACCCACAATTGGAGACAGCTGTTCCTCTAGTAGCTTTACCTATGAAGCTGAAAACAAGTTAGCCTTCAGGCTCCTTTATGAAATTTCTGAGCATAATATGAAATACTAGTGCCAAAACAGCATTCTGTGATGTCTAACTGACAGTAGCTTGAGTCTAAAAAATCCAGCCTACAGATCCTTTATATCCTCTATATCAATCTTCATCTCCTCCATATCAAGAAAAACTTCTGTACTTGAAGGGTGACACAGCACAGGAATGGGCTGTCCAGAGAGGTTGTGGAGTCTCCTTCTGTGGAGATGCTCAAAACCTGCCTGGAAGCAAACCTGTGCAACCTGCTCTAGGTGAACCTGCTCTAGCAGGGAGGTTGGACTAGATGGTCTCTAGAGGTCCTTTCCATTTTGTGATTCTGTGATATCCACTTACTGATCTCCTTGTATGCCGTATCATGCATTTCTCATCATTGCTCTTGTTTTCTACTATAAATTTAATTTCCGTTATCACTCAGTTTCATTAAAATTAAGAAAAATAATTTCTCCAGACTAAAGCATTGTTACTAATTAATTAATTAATTTCAGGATTATTTCTGTTACATTCTTAATATTTATCTTTGCCTCACAGTAAGTGCTGTGTGTCACTTAAAGGCTTCCCTTCATTTGGAAACAATCATTCCTGTGTCTATACTTCAGTATACTGTCATTTAGAACTAAACAATGCCTGCAAATAGCATCTAATGTGCATTACTATGGATTTGTCAGCCATAAATTTCATCTTTTATGATATTGACAATTTATCTACCTTTTCCTCTCAACTGATCATTAGACCCAACTAATCTAATTACAGTTTTGTCCTTCAAAGCTGAGAACTAAGTCACTCATCTGAGAAAATCAGTACCACTGAAATGGTAGTGTACAATGCGGCTGGGTAACAGGAATACAAAGTTCAACTGATTTTGGTATCCTTCCCTTGAAATTCTGCCTTCTTAGGTTTCTTGGTTTGTATTTTAGCTATGTTCTGGCATATACTCAGAAGGAATATTATGCCAGAAAATAGTAATTTAGAATTCATAATCACGATGATTCACACTAGAAACATCAGCCAACTAGCTACAAGAAAGTACAGCAAAATGAAGGATCCTTACTTTCTTACTCTTCCATGACCTAAAAACGAAACATGAATATTGTAGTGATTTGGTGTGAGAGTGATA
>VZTM01005746.1:55077-67897 GCA_013400555.1 Jacana jacana | reverse complement strand
GTTTCCTATCTACCAGGACCCCCAGATCCTTCTCCTCAGAACTGCTTTCCAGCAGGTCTGCCCCTAACCTGTTATGGTGTCTGGCATTCTTCCTCTCCAGGCGCAGGACCCTACACTGCCCTTGTTGAACCTCATGAGTTTCTTCTCTGCCCAGCTGTCCAGGTCACGCTGGATGGTGGCACAGCCCTCTGGAGTGTCAGGCACCTTTTATTAATGCTTTTTTCTGGAAGCCTGACCCTTGCAGTGGAGGCTTTAAAACAGATCTATCCGTGTGTCATCATATGTAATCATCTATGTCTGTCCTTCAGGTCCTGCTCTTCTCTTTGTAAAGACCAGCCAAGGAAGAGAGGAGGGAAGAAGATTTTATGCTTGTTCAGCTTGTAGGGATAGAAAAGACTGTAAATTTTTCCAGTGGGAAGATGAGAAGGTAAGAGAGCTCTACACTACCTAGGCTATGGTAAATATTGGTGATATTTTCTTCTATTTAACAGAATTATATATTTTTTTTTAATTAATATTCTGGAAATCGTTGGCTACTGTGAACTTTGTCTAATAGTTTGCTTTTAGCAGAGCACTTATTTCTGCGAGAGGAACAATTTTTCAGGTGTAACTTCCAAGGAAGGCTGTGTACATTTTGAGCAACGCTGGCATTTGTAACTGTATTGCCAAAACCCTTAGGTATTCAAGGTCTGAAGTTTGCTAATACCCTGCAATATTGAAAAAGTAGGAGAGCTGTGGTCCCAAGATGTTCTCATCTTCTGAAATTAAGACAGGGAGAGTCTGGTGGATGCAGACAAACAGTGGGATGTATGAAATAGCGAGATGGTGGGGATCAGCACGACGCTCAGGAGTCCCAGAATATTTGCAGCAGTTCCTCTTGGTCTGAAGATCTTTGGTCAGATAATTGTAGGGTAGCAAAACTGGGAGTGATACGTATTCGTGGAGAACTTATCCGCTGTGTTTCTCCACTACGTTTTGTGTTACTTTTTCTCTTTCCTGAGTGAGTATCTTGCGTTGTGGTCGTCGCCCTCAGCAGGCTGGCAGGCTGGGGTGTAATCAGGTTTGTAGGCATTTCAGTGCTGTGCTGGTTCCCACTGGTGAGTTGTGTAAAGAGAAAACGAGATGGTTAATCACTCAGCTGTGTAGATTTCAGTGGTATTCCCAGTGAAATTTCATTTTGAGTGTCACTTGTTTCATGATGTCAGTTGTTCTACTGAATTTTACTGTCTCCCCCTTTAAACAAATCGGTAAGTTTTGTCCAAAGATTGAAACTATTAATTGTGAAACCGTTATGTATGTTTTGTGGGAACAAAGTAAAAGACTGGGCTCCCCAGTTCAAGAGAGACTGGGAACTGCTGGAGAGAGTCCAGCGTAGGGCAACAAAGGTGATTAAGGGGTCGGACCATCTCCCTGATGAGGAAAGGCTGAGAGAGCTGGGACCCTGGAGAGGAGAAGGCTGAGGGGAGACCTTAATAATGCTTACAGGTATCTAAAGGATGAGTTGAAAGAGAATAGAGCCAGACTCTTCTCAGTGGTTCCCAGTGACAGGATGAGGGGCGAAGGGCACAAGCTGGAACACTGGAGGATCCATTCAAATATGAGGAAAAACTTCTTTGGGATGAGGGTGTCAGAGCCCTGGCAGAGGCTGCCCAGGGAGGGTGTGGAGTCCCCTTCTCTGGAAGCCCCTCTTGGATGCAGCCCTGAGTGGTGTGCTCTGGGCAACCCTGCTTTAGCAGGGGGGTTGGACTGGCTGATCTCTAGAGGTCCCTTCCGACTCTGACAATTCCCTGATTCCATGACTCAGAGAGAAGCTGTCCTGCTTTTAAAATAATGACACACAAAAGACTTGGGCAACATTTCTTCTGTGTCATCAGTTGTGTAGGGTCAGATCATAGTTCATCAGAGGGAATGCAGCTGCTGGCATGCATGGATGGAAAAATATACCTCTTTCTGTCTTAAACTCAGGAGGGACTCGTGTTATGCAGGTGCCTCTGTGCTGCTGTCCTGCTTGTTCTTCTGGAGCAGCAATGCCATGAGCACGAGAACTTTTCTACGCTGAGTAACTGACACATGGGGCCTGTAATGCAGCCTTTTTGTTTAACACTGAGATTTAATGTACAGTACAGAGCGATATCTGAATGCTTTGTAACTTCTTATATGTATAAATTTTACAGGTGTCAGAAACCCGGCGTGCAGCACGTGAGGAATATAACAGAAATCATCAGCCTTTCTTCACCCACAGCCAGAATGTGGAAAGGTATTGCTGTGTGCAGTTTCTTGAGTAAAACTAACCCAAGTTTAGGTGCTCTGCAGGTAGAGGTAAAATTTCAGGGTTCTTTAAAATATGAAAACGTGCCAGAGGGATTTGGAAAAATAAGATTTGGTTGACTGCAACAGGAACATAGCACAAAACATCTAATTAGAGTGTGGAATTTTCAACTCAGGGTATTATATTCTCTCCTTCAGGGAAGGCTTTTTCAAAGTGTCCTTTGAGTATTTTTTCATATCTCCTACTTTGTTCACACGTAGAGAGTGGAGTTCTGCAAAAGCAGCTTAAACTACATTGCCTGTTTAAATTGAACTCTTGCAAAATACGAAACCTGCTTCTCACCTCCCCCTTTGTGTCTTTCAGAGAGGCTTTTTCAAAGTTTGTCCCCTGTTCTCTTCTGTATTTAAAGGTACAAGAATTTCCTTCTGTTGCCCTTATCAAAGAGGAGGTTTTGCCAGGAATGCCAGCAGTTGCTATTGCCAGCTGAATGGGAGAAACACTCAGATCACCAGTGCCTGTGTGATGTCTCCACTGCCCAGTTAAAAAGTCCCAGTCACCTTCTGTATCCACTGGAGAATAAGAAAACAAATGCACAGTATTTATTTGCAGACAGAAGTTGCCAGTTCCTGCTGGATCTTATTATTGGTTTAGGATTCAGACGAGTGCTCTCTGTTGGAACGCCCAGGTACGTCAGCCAGGATTGTAACACTTTCAAGTAATGCTTCTGTCTCAAAGGTGTACAGCTTGGTGATACTTAAATAATCAGGGATTCACCCATAACAAGGGGTACACTCTGCTTTAATTGGTTGGGATTATCCAAGTGTCTAGTGGGGTCTTGCTTTGAACTCATTAAGGTCTTACAATCATAGAATCATAGAAAGGTTTGGGTTGGAAGGGGCTTTAAAGATCATCCAGTTCCAACCCCCCTGCCATGGGCAGGGACACCTCCCACCAGACCAGGTTGCTCCAAGCCCCATCCAGCCTGGCCTTGAACCCCTCCAGGGATGGGGCAGCCACAGCTGCTCTGGGCAACCTGTTCCAGTGTCAAGATACAGGAGAAGTCTGTAGCTGCTCTGCAAATGCACACACACATGCACTTGAACGTCAGTCTTTGTTTCTTACTGCAGTGACAATGAGTTTCTTTGCTTGTGTTTGGGGTTTTTTTAGTCCTGGTGATCCAGTAGACTCCATGGACTTTTAATGTTTCAAGACTAACACCTTTTTCTAACTTTGGATATTAACCAAACGGAATCACCCAATTTCAGATGACTCAGTTTTCTCTATCTGTTTGGTTTTAGGTTTAGTTAAAGTACCAGGCATTCTTGTCTTGCAAGATAATTTCTGAAGCCAATGATTATATGTTAAATTTCTTTGCTCCAATTATACTTCAGGCTTCATGAGATCATCCAGTCAAAAGCATCACAGGAAGAAGATTTCAGGGTTAGGAGCCTTCTGCTAGATATTGATTTCAGGTAGGTTTTGATAGGTGTTTATCTGTCTAACAGCAAGTACAAAGATTTCTGTTCTTACTGCTTTAAAAGATAAATTGCTGGTTCCTGTCTCTGCATCTCTGTCCCTGCAGATGTACACAAATCACATCCAGTTTATGAGAAAAGTAATTGTACTGAATAATTCCCAGTATTGCTATGTATTCTTGGTATGCAGAACCCAAAGGTGGTGGGTTTTTTAAGGCCTTGTTTTCACTGGAAATGCCCTTTAGGGCAGGTAAGAAGTTGTTTCTATTTTTCTACTACTTAAAACTCTTTTTACAGGTATTCACAGTTTTACACAGAAGATGAATTCTGCCACTACAACATGTTTAATCATTATTTTTTTGGTGGAGAGGTAAGGCTGAGTATTTCTTGAGTGCTTTGTGAAGAAGTACATGTTGTTGATGCAGAATTTTTTTAAGGAAGTCATGGCTAGTGTAGTAGGGAACAGCTGCCACGAGATGAAAATGGTCAGTGGTAGCTGAAATCGAAGACTTAATGGTGCCTCTTCAGTATTTCTCTCCCCCTCCATTCAAAGATGAAGTTGGCTGTGGAGTTCATGTTGGCTGATGTTACTCACACACCTTAACTGCTACTTTTATTAAAATGACCATTTGGTGTGAGTTGTTGCCTTAGATTAGGGTTCATTATAGTGTAAGTATTCATTAGCCCTTTTCTGGTGTGGCTACAGCTGAATTAATTAGTTAATTTCCAGGCTTTACAAGTCCAGTGGATGCCATGGGACTTACTTGAGGTGGGAGGGAAGAGGAGGTTTTCCTGCTTTATTCCAGGCAAGCAAGGTCAAAAGGTTAACCGTGTTGTTATGAAATGAGGTTGAATTAGCATTGTGGTTTAAAAAAAAAAATGCTGAATTTCTTGTTTCTTTATAAATGGCACTTTAAAAGTGCTTAAATTTGAGTTCATTAGGAAAGCTGCAGCTTCAGTAGGACGTTTCTTGGGGCTCTGTACAGGGAATCACAGCGTAATTCAATTCCAGCCATTAATTTCCAACACTTAGTGCCAACAGGCCGCTCACTCACTCATTGCTCTTCCCCTGCCAGTATTAGGGAGCCACCACTGACCTGCACAAACACGTCTGCTCTTCCACCTTTCACACTGTGCAGACACTTCTCAGGTTTTTACTCTTCTAAAGCCCAATTTTGAACAGGGTCTGGAAAATACAAAGAATTGGCTGAAAAGAAAGGGGAGGCTGGTCTGGAAGCTTTACCTTTGGATGTTTTTTAGCCACTGTTGTGTATTTGTCAATCAAAACAAAAGACTGTTCACCTGCAGTCTGAACGCTGCAGCCTCCTCCTCAAGCTGGGAAAAGGTGGCACCTGTAGTGGCACTATATTGTGGTCGATTTGAGGACTGCGTCACAGCTGTTCTGAAGGCATAGTGTTCATATAGTATGTTAAAAAATCTGGTTTGGGAGTGCAAAAGAATCTAAGTAATAGATGAGGGAGCAGGTTGGATCGTTAAATTTTAATAGGATACCTAATTTCACTATGAATGGATTGAATCAGTTCTCAGTGGGCTGATTTTCTCACCACTACTTTGATAAAGCTTCACAGATTAAAACTATAGTTAAAGGCTGTGAGTAAAATGTATTCTGAGCCTGAGCTTTGCTTTCTTGCTATAAATAACACCATTTTTCCCAGGTTAGATTTAGTACCCTTAGGAAAAGGCTGTCTTAGGAAGCTTGAACTGCATCTGCCCTTGATACAATACCTCTGACAGAACAGGGCACCTCTTTTTTTTGGGTGCTTCAAATCTACATTTTTCTAACTGCTACACAAGAGGAAATTCAGCTCTGCAAAAGGCAATAACTTCCATGTTCAAAGTTGAAACTTCTAAAATAACCATTTTATTGCGAAATACAATATTTTTACAGTTCCTGAATCTCTATTTGTGGAGATTAACCTCTGTTTCTCACAGGCTGCACGTGAAACTTGCAGGAAATTCTTGTGTCAAGACAATGGTGAAAGAGTCATCATGGTAACTGATCCACCATTTGGAGGACTAGTGGAAGCACTGGCTTCTAGTTTTAAGAAGCTGATGGCCATGTGGAAGGAGACAGAAAAAGAAGGTAGGTATTTCCCAGCCAGGAGGGTGGGGTGGAGCCGTAACATCACTGTAATAGGTACCTGTTTAAACGTGTGATTCTTCCTACTCAGCTGAATGTGAAGACAAGCATGTTATAATCTCTGAAGGTGAATCTAATATACTCTCCTGATGCTTTTAGTTTAATCATACCCCATTCTCTAAGTCTTAAAAAAAAATTTACAGGTAATTTTTAAAATCTGCTTTGCAGTTAAAATGGACTTCAAAGGTAGAGAAGAACGAGTTATCAAACCAGTACCATTTCTTACCACAGGGGCAGGTGACGAGTTGTTAGCTAAGTGGAGTTCAGCAAGGCTTTTGACAGAATCCCCCCCAGCATCCTCATAGGTAAGCTTAGGAAGTGTGGGTTAGGTGAAGGGACAGTGAGCTGGATTGAAAACTGGCTGAAAGACAGAGCTCAGAGGGTCGTGATTAGCAGCACAGAGTTTCGTTGGAGGTCCATAACAAGTGGTGTTCCCCAGGAATCAGTACTGGGTCCAGTCCTCTTCAAGATTTTCATCGATGACCTGGATGAACGTATGGAATGTACCCTCAGCAAGTTTGCAGATGATATGAAACTGGGAGGGGTGGCTGACACACCAGAAGGCTGTGCCACCATCCAGTGAGACCTGGGCAGGCAGGAGAGAGCAGAGAGGAACCTGATGAAATTCAACAAGGGCAAGTGTAGGGTCCTGCACCTGGAGAGGAATAACCCCCTGCACCAGGACAGGTTGGGGGCTGACATGCTGGAGAACAGCTCTGAGGAAAAAGACCTGGGAGTCCTGGTGGCCAACAGGATGAGCAGGAGCCAGAGATGTGCCCTTGTGGCCAAGAAGGCCAATGGTATCCTGTGGGGCATCAGGAAGAGTGTGACCAGCAGGTGGAGGGAGGTCATTGTCCCCCTGTACTGTGCCTTGGTGAGGCCCCATGTGGAGGACATGTGGAGTCCTGTGTCCAGTTCTGGGCTCCCCAGTTGAAGGACAGGGAGCTGCTGGAGAGGGTACAGCAGAGGACCACAAAGATGATGAGGGGCCTGAAGCATCTCTTATATAAGGAAAGGCTGAAGCGTTTGGGTCTTCTTAGTCTGGAGAAGAGAAGGCTGATTTGGGGTCTCATCAACGCCTGTCAATGCTTAAAAGGGTGGGAGTCAAGAGGAAGGAGCCAGTCTTTTTTCAGTGGTGCCCAGTGACAGGACAAGAGGAAATGGGCACAAACTTGAACATAAGAAGTTCCATTTAATGTGAGGAGGAACTTCTTCACTGTGAGGGTGGCAGAGTCCTGGAAGAGGCTGCCCAGAGAGGTGGTGGAGATGATCTCCAGAGGTCCCTTCCAACCCCATAGCATTCTGGGATACTGTGAGTTTATAGCTCCGTGTATATAAAATAGACTAAAACTTGCTGTCACCTACAGGAACTGGTTCTCAGTAAATTTTTCATGTACCTTGTTTTTCTTTAATGTGTATCTAAGTCTTTCCATTACTAGGTCATAACAACCACGAGATGCCCATGTTCTGGATATTTCCCTACTTCTTTGAGTCTCGCATCCTGGAATTCTTCCCCAGCTTTAGTATGATGGATTACCAGGTATAACTGAACCCAGTGAGTCTCCTAAATTTCATTGTGTGTGGTGTAAACAGGAATATTAATGAAGGCAGATATTTGTGCCTTTAACTCATCTGCCATGTCCATTACTCATCTCTTCTGCCTGGTTTTGGTGTGACAGAATTTACACTAATGTCAGCAGATGTGTTCTGCAGAGGTGAGAGGGAACTTCTGAAGAACAGTCTTTCATTTGTCCCAGATGCTGAAATGTCAGTAGCTTGGGAGGTAATGCCCAGCACTGGTCAATAAAAAGTAAAATTAAGGTCTTTCATCTCCAAAGCTGCTGGGATCAGAACAGAATCACAGCAGTGGATATTCTTGGAATTAGGTCATAAACAAATAAATATACCTTAAAAGTTGGAGGGCAACGAAGCGGATGAGAGGCCTGGAGAACAAGGCTTATGAGGAAGGATTGAGGGAGTTGGGACTGTTTAGTTTGAGGAAGAGGAGGCTGAGGGGAGACCTCATCCCTCTCTACAACTGCTTGAAAGGGCATTGTAGAGAGGTTGGTGCTGGTCTCTTCTCACGGGCAATGAGCGACAGGACAAGAGGGAATGGCTGCAAGCTGCAGCAGGGTAGGGTTAGGCTGGACATTAGGAAAAAGTTTTTCCCAGAGAGAGTGGTCAGTCAGTGGAATGGGCTGCCCAGGGAGGGGGGGGAGGCCCCATCCCTGACTGTGTTTCAGAGTAGATTAGATGTGGTGTTGAGGGATCTGGTGTAGGGGAGAACTTACAGAGAGAGCTGATGGTTGGACTTGATGATCCCAGGAGTCTCTTCCAACCTGAATGATTCTGTGATTCTATGATTATCTGGCATCAGCTTCTCCAATATTGTGAAGTTTTGTGACAAGTCTTTGAAGGCAGTGCTGGAAAAAGCTGGATTTGCAACGTTGCAATGACTCTCAGATGGGTTAAGATGCTCCCCAGCTCTTGTACTGCCAACCAGACCAAGCAGTGTAGTTCTAATTGTTGGCTTTTTTAATGGGTTGCTCTTTTGTAGAACAAGGAACTGCAATGGCATGTCGGGTATCCCAGAGAATGAAGCAACAAGGGATGAGTAAAGTAGGGTTATTCTACTGTTGGGAAGTTATTTTCCTGAGTCTAGCCTGGTATTATGGTTCCAAAAATTTATAAATGAATGAGGCAAAATACTGTAGTGTTTGTAATCCAATTTGGTGTTAGAGTCTTCTATATAAAAAATTCATAGCCCCTGTACAGACAGCAATGACACGAGTGCTCCTGTCTGTGCTTACCATTCTCTTCAGCTCCTTCCCTGCGCTCGTGTTTCCCCAGGTCGACTACGATAATCATGCACTTTACAAACACGGCAAGACAGGTCGTAGGCAGTCCCCTGTCCGTATCTTCACGAACCTCACCCCCAGTATGATTGTCCTTCCTGTGGAAGAGGGTTACAGGTAAGAGCTGTTAACGCTGGAGTGACTGGAAGAGCACGCTCATTCTTAATCAGGGCATAAAGTCTCGAAAGGGCTTTGGGATGGTGCTGTAGAGTATCGTCATGCCTGACTTTTGGATACCAAGCTCCTGAAAAGCACGATTCTCTGGCTGGTCCTAGGGTTGCATGTTCTATAAATGTGTAAGAGGCTTCTGTTTTCCAGTGTGGAATGGTAAGGTTCTTCACTTAGGCCATAGGAATCAAGGAATTGTCAGAGTCGGAAGGGACCTCTAGAGATCAGCCAGTCCAGCTCCCCTGCTAAAGCAGGATTGCCCAGAGCACATCACTCAGGGCTGCATCCAGGAGGGGCTCGAAGGTCTCCAGAGAAGGGAACTCCATACCCTCCCTGGGCAGCCTCTGCCAGGGCTNCCCCTCCACCTCCTGGCCACACTCTTCCCTGTGCAGCCCAGGATTCCATTGGCCTCTTGGTGACAAGGGCACATTGCTGTCTCATGGATCGTTTCCTATCTACCAGGACCCCCAGGTCCTTCTCCTCAGAACTGCTTTCCAGCAGGTCTGCCCCTAACCTGTTATGGTGTCTGGCATTCTTCCTCTCCAGGTGCAGGACCCTACACTGCCCTTGTTGAACCTCATGAGGTTCTTCTCTGCCCAGTTCTTCATCCTGTCCAGGTCACGCTGGATGGTGGCACAGCCCTCTGGAGTGTCAGTCAGCCCTCCCAGTTTGGTATCATCAGCGACCTTGCTGAGGATACACTCTGTCACCTCGTCCAGGTCATTGATTGGTATAGTGAACAAGACTGGACTGAGTGTTGTCCCCTTGGGGGACACCCCTGGTTATAGGGAAATGTTCTGTTACACCTACAAGAGACAGAGATTTACAGCCATCCCTGAATATCAGCTTGGGGGGCACAGCAATTAATAAAGTGAACCCTAACAGAAGCATCAAGGACACAGGAATGGATTGGGTTTGATTTACTGCTGAGAGTGCTGCTAATTGCAATTCAAGCACCCGAGATTTCCTGTTTGGATGTCCTGTGTCTGAATGATCACCAGGCTCTGGGTCTACATGGTGATTTCATGCATCAAAACCATCATTAATTTATCAAAGTCACTTTGCAGTCCCAATAATTATTGTTGAGCTTCTATAAAACAGCTTGTATAACATTCATTCCTATTACTTGTTGAGCAAATAGTGGAGCAATACATTTATAATTGCTTTTTTTTCCAGGTTTTGTGCTGTATGTCAGCGGTATGTTAGTTCTGGTAACCAGCACTGTGAGATATGCAATTCATGTACGTCAAAAGTAAGTGTTTTGATGACTTTTTGCATAGAAGTTTTAGCAATAGTCAAGTAATTAACACCCTCTGTAATTTTTGCTCTGGTTAGAACCTGTCTTGATATTTATTTTCTTGGGGAACCCCAGACATTTCTTCTTGCTTGTAGACTTGTGTGCAGCTTCCTGAGACATAGCCCTCTAGGAATTAATTGTTTTTCCCCCCATTCCTTTGTGCTGGAAAGAGGCCAGGAAGAGTTTGCTGGTTGGCACTGGCACCATTCACCAGTGCTCTCTTGGCATGGCCTCTTTCTATTTCAGAAGTTGTAGAACTTGCTGGCTTCAAAATGCGGCTGTTTCGTTGTGGTTGTCACCGGTTCTCAGGACGGTTGTTTTTCAGCTACAGTCCTTCCTGGGGAGAACCTGTTTCTGTAAATAATGGGGACTGTTCATCAGTAGTTCAGTTTTAAGATAGAATCAGTGTTGTTGTTTGTTTTTTTTTTTAAATGGGCAAACAAACCATGCATTTCTTCATCTTTTGTAGGATGGGAGACAATGGAAGCATTGTGTCCTTTGCAAAAAATGTGTAAAACCATGTAAGTACAGAAAAATGCTTTCCTATGGTGCTACTACTACCACCACCAATAATATTAATGATAAGATGAAAAAAGTGTGCTTGCTGTTTAAGCCATAGTCCAAAGAAACCCAGATGACAAACCAGAAGAGAAAATACTCTGTAAAGGAAATAAAATTCAGAAGACATAAATTCAAGGCAAAAATCTCAGTTTCACACCAGTTGCCATTTGATCACTTTAGGTATATTTGCACTGTCTGGAAATTTGATCAATTTTGTCAAAACATAGTAAATTCTGTGTGTATCTGGTATGGGAAAACTTAAATATTTTGATTTGTCATGTAAGTGTTTCCTGATTTTGTAAACTTTTTCATTAGAATGTTATAAACAAATAGGCAATTGTTAGAATGCTTGTGAGGGCTGGAGCAAGCTGTGTTTCTTAGGCAAATGCAGTGGGATTTATAGCTGTGTTTAAATTGTTGAAGCAATCATTTTTGTTACTGATACAGAAATGGCTGTTCCTAAGTTCATTTTAATATCTGGACTGTTTTTCATGTTAAGAACACGTGCAGGGTAATAGTTCTAATGGCAAACTAATTCAGGGATGCTGAAATGCCTATAAATACTNTGTGTTTAAGAGCAGATTAGATGTGGTGTTGAGGGATCTAGTGTAGGGGAGAACTTGTAGAGTAGGGCTGATGGTTGGACTTGATGATCCCAGTGGTCTCTTCCAACCTAAATGATTCTATGTTTCTATGAACTTCTTTACTGCAAAGGTAGCAGAACCCTGGAACAGGCTGCCCGGAGAGGTGGTGGGGTCTCCGTCTCTGGAGACATTCAGAACCCACCTGGACTTGTTCCTTGCATCCTGCTGTGGGTGGGCCTGCTTTGGCAGAGGGGTTGGACTAGATGCTCTCCAGAGGTTCCCTTCCAACCCCATGTCATTCTGTGATTCTGTGAAAGAGTCACACGGTGTATGTGGTGAAGAAGTACCTGGCTGCCTTATGAAACGGGATTAAGGGATAAACCAAAATTACAATCCTGGTCATGTAGCCTGTATTTAAGCTCCCGAACGGTCATTCTAAACCTTTTTTCAAGGTCGTAACTCGTGTCACTTGACTTTGCAGCTTGGTCTCACTGCAGCACTTGCAACCGCTGCGCTCTGCAAAGCCACGCCTGCCAGAAGCCTGAGGCCGGCTGTTTCCTCTGCGGCCGGGCAGGTCACAAACGCAGCGCCTGTCCCGGCCTCTCCCGGGCAGCCACAGCGAGCCGGTAGGTGGGGTATTGCACTGGTGTAATAAAAGAGGGCATTCCGATGAGATCAGGTCTTTTTTTCATGGAAAGACCAGGACCTGTTGGAGGAGCAGGTCCAGAGGAGGGCCACAAAAGCCTTGGAGCACCTCTCCTGTGAGGACAGGATGAGAGAGCTGGGGTTGTTCATCCTGGAGAAGACTTTATTGCAGCCTTCCAGTGCTTAAAAGGGGGCTTATAAAAGATGGGGACAAACTCTTTAGCAGGGCCCGTTACTATAGGACAAGGGGTAATGGTTTGAAACTAAAAGAAGGTAAATTCACACTAGCTATAAGCAAGGAATTTTTTACACTGTGGGGGCTGAAACAGGTTGCCCAGAGCGATGGGAGGTGCCCCATCCCTGGCCACATTCAAGGCTAGGCTTCATGGGGCTCTGAGCAACCTGATCTAGTGGGAGATGTCCCTGCTCATTGCAGGGGAAGTTGGACTAGATGACCTTTAAAGATCCCTTCCAACCCAAACCATTCTATGATTCTGTGATTTAGAAAGAGGTAATCTTTTGGCTTTGGGTGTCATTGTCAGCTTTCACTGTTGTCCACTTGCCGTATTGCTGGGCAGGATATACTGGAAGGGGATGTGATAAAAACCAGGCAGGTCACTTACTGTGGCTCCCAATTCCTTAACTGTGGCTTTTCATTCGAGACGGATTTATATGGATCCCAAAAGTGGTGAATGGTGTGGGGGATAGCTCTGTCAAGAAGATTAAAGTAATGAAATCATAGAATAGAATCATAGAATCATTTAGGTTGGAAGAGACCCCTGGGATCATCAAGTCCAACCATCAG
>VZTM01005746.1:33525-50556 GCA_013400555.1 Jacana jacana | reverse complement strand
TGAGGGATGTGGTGTAGGGAAGAACTTGTAGAGTAGTAGGGCTGATGGTTGGACTTGATCCCAAAGGTCTCTTCCAACCTGAATGATTCCATGATTCTGTGATTCTCTGACACTTTTCATGTGTGCATTTTTGGGGCTGATTCCTTAGTGTTGTGGTTCATCAGGGTATACACAAAAATTTCAGCATGGTCTTGAGCACCCACCTCTTAAGAGCTGCTTAATCTTATGTTAGCTCGTAGGGCCTGACTTCTGATCCCCTTTACTTCAACACCAATTAATTTATTACACTAATGCTAACAATGTTATGTTCGTAAGCATTACATTTACATTTTTCTGCACTTCTGTTTTTGAGTGTCCCTAGTTTGATGCTCACAGCTTTCACAGGGTGCCTTTGCTGTTACATCCAGCCCCAGTGGCAGTTCTGTTGGGGGTGTATGTGCTTTGTTGGGGGTGTATGTGCTTCAGGAAGTCAGTTTGCCCCGAGGGACCATGAGATCAGTGGCATTAGACAACTTTCAGCAGCACTTGTGAGCTGCAAGACATTGTGGTCCCTGTTTCTGTGGTCCTACGAAAAACTCTGATATCATGGAATCATAGAATGGTTTGTGCTGGAAGGGACCTTAAAGATTTTGATCTTTATGGAGTTCCAACCCCCTGCCCTGGGCAGGGACACCTCCCACTAAAGCAGGTTGCTCAAAGCCCCATCCAGCCTGGCCTTGAACACCTGCAAGGATGGGGCTTCTCTGGGCAGCCAAGCTCCAAGACAATAATTAAATAAACATGTATTTATAAAAGGGAGGTGGAGTGATATCTTCCCTGGAGATATTCAAGGTGAGGTGAGGCTTGATGAGGCCCTGGGCAGCCTGGTCTAGTTGGGGGTGTCCCTGCTGACTGCGGGCAGGTCGGACTAGATAACTCTAGAGGTCCCTTCTGGCCTGGACCATTCTATGATCCTATGATTCTAAGCCTGACTTGGGGATTCCTGCATCCCCCACCTCAACCCTTTTCAGAAACCACCAATATTAAAATAACCAGAAAATAACTGCACCTTACATCACTCCTGCATTTTTCTCCCAGTGGGGATAGATTTATCTCCTTATGGAGAATTCTCATCCTTCTGGCTCGTCTAAGGGGTGGCATTAAGTGTGGCACTTGGGTTTTCCTTCCCAGTGAAGCTTTATTGAGACGTAGGCAGGCTGGGCTGCATGGCTCTACGGGGTTTAAACAAGGAGCCTCAGGCAGTAACTGCGTTACAGATGATGAAGGATTTGGTGGCAAGCTACCGAGCCAGCAGGTCCAAACTGTATCTTCTCCTTTGGTGGAGATTAGAAGTCCTGGGTCCTAAGGACAGTCTGATTTCTTTTTCAGTGTTCTCACTTCCTTTTACAACGCTGAGGATGAATCAAATCTCCTTTTGCCTAAGCTACCGGCGCTACCCAAAAAGTAAGCATTGCAGTGGTAAGCTGGAGAAGAGCTGGTTTGTCCTTTGGTGGTGGTGGTTGGGTCACTCATCTCGAATGCCCCACGTGTCTGCTCCCTGTTACTGAGCATAACTGTTTTGTTTTCAGTTACAGTACCACTGCAAAAATTTTCAGGTAAGAAATTGTCCATCTTCTCTCTCTTTTTTTTTTTTTTAATTTTTATTTAATTTTCTTTTGGTTTCTGGTATTGAGACAAGCCACATAAACTCCAACCCTCTGGTTTGTGTTCCAGTGAGGAAAAGTCAGATGAGATTATGAAGCTTCTGGGCGACGTGAGGTAAATTCCATATGTGGGTTGTTGTGTGTTTGGTTTTGGGTTTTTTTTTTTCCTATGGTTGGTTGGGGGGTTTTGAAGTTAAAATATAATGGATAAATGGGGTTTATTTTTAAGTTTTTCATAATCTGTTTTTAAGGGTCCTGAATAAAGGATATGGAATGTCTGGCTTTTCGTGTACAAAGATAAAGTTCAAATAATGTATTTGAAGAAAAAGAAAAGCCTCCACTGGTTTACACCTTTTCTCCTCGATTTCTAGGGATTGTAAAGCACTTTGTCAGCAACTGCTGGGTGGTGCCACATCTTCTTTTCCTAGCAGAGGGTTTCTTGGGGTGCATTTGAAGGCTCTGTTGTATGTGCTACTTAAGCTGGTTGTGGAGACATTTGTGAGTGCTTGAGAGAATTCCCGTGGCTTTGCATGAGCGTGTCAAAGCTAAACTTAAAATTAGCTCTGAAATCAGCTGCATTAGGGTTACTTTATCTTAAAGTAAGCATCTGTTGATAGGAAAAGCATGAGGAGCAGCTGGAGGAATGCCTGAGACTGGCATTGTGCAGCGCTTGTGGTGCACCTTAACCTCTGAGCCTTGGTTTTCCATTCGTTTCCTTTCACTGCTCTTGCAGTCTCACCACTGAGATTTGTTCTCCTTATTTATAAATCTGCCTCTCTGTCTGCCACCAGTTCTTTCTTCTGAAGACCTGATATCTCCTCTTAGAGCAGGACTTACTGGGTAGAAAGAGAGAGGTGATGGCTGCTGGTGGCGTAGGAGCTTTCTGGATTCTGTGCTCCTTCGCCCATTCAATTAATCAAGCCCAAAGCTTTTCAGATGCTGTTTTATTAAGTTCTTAGTTTTAATGGAAATATTCTCCTATAACTTATATTTAGGTGTGTAACTGGCAGAAGTTTCAGTTAATTTTCTTATATTATTAATATGACGTGTTAATGTTGTTATGGTGTAGAGCATCACTGCTCACTGGAATGTAAGCAAATGTGCGTAGCTGAAGATGTATGAATGTTTTTCAGTGGTGCCCAGTGACAGGACAAGAGGGAACAGGCACAAATTTGAACATAACAAGTTCCATCTAAACATGAGGAGGAACTTCTTCACTTGGAGGGTGGCAGAGCTCTGGTAGAGGCTGCCCAGAGAGGTGGTGGAGTCTCTGTTTCTGGAGACATTCCAAACCCACCTGGACACGTTCCTGTGCAACCTGCTGTGTTTTAATAATTGGTAAATGACAAAGAACAAGTAGGAGCAGCATACTTACAGAAATGGTAGTTTAAATAACTGAGGTGTGGAATCTTCACTGAAGAGAAAAAAAAAAACCCAAACCAAACATTTTTATGAGCTGGTAGAGCTTATAAAATGCTACTGTAATTTTGTGCAATTGAGCTGTAGAAATAATGTAAAGAAATACCTTTCAGAAGTTTTGTAGAGAGACATGCAGACTGCTTGATGCACTGACTTTCCAATTACATCCTAAAATACAATGAAAACCTGCCTGCATTTCTGGCCTTTATTAATAACTACACACCTTTTTAAGAGCAAAAAAACCCAACCAATGAAACAAAACCCNCCTGCTCTGGCAGGGGGGTTGGACTGGATGATCTCCAGAGGTCCCTTCCAACCTCACATCATGCTGTGATTCTATGAAGGACAGCAATAGACAGCCAGCCTGTCCAAAGTTTTAACCATTTGACCAAAACCACAGGGGTCACAGGGAAGCCTTCTCCCGCGCCATTGCAGCAAGTTGATTTTAACAAGTGAACGAAAGACAGACCTGTCTGTCCCAGGCCCTGTTCTTCGAGCAGGGTGTCTCTGGTTACTTGTGGCTGTTCTTTGCAGCTGCATCCATTCAGAATATCTACTGCCTTTGGCTGGGGAGCGCCACTGAGTGACTGTGACAAACTTCCTCTGCCTGTAGTCAGGATAAACTCAGGGGAGCGCAGAATTAGCTGTGCAAGAACGCTTTGCAGCCTGTATTGGTCGGTGCTTTTGTCTTCTAGAGGGTATAAAGCTAGTGAAGAAGGACTGCCTGTGTCTAAGTTGTCTTGGGGCTTTTTTTTTCTCCCCTATTCTCTCAGTTAATTTAGTGATGGATTCACTCGCTGTGTTAGAGGAAGGTCTTATCAATGAAATCCAAGCTAATAATGCTTTGGTTCTTCAATTGCTTGCACTGCAGACAGTAGTGCAGTGTTTGTTTTTTGTTCAGTGATTCTTTAGCAGAGCTTTAGTAAGGGGGTGGAATTGAGGTGCTAAGAATTATATTTGTGTGCATTAGAATGTGTTTGGGTGTGCTCATCAACACATATTCTTCTGTTTTTACAGACTTAATGCTCTTGTCCTCGGTGGCAGCTCGGGGTTTATTGAGGTTTATGCCTATGGCATGTTTAAGATCGCTGCAGTAACTGGGGTACGGTCCATTTCTTTCCAAGTTTTCTCTTCATGATATACCAAACTACAGCCAAATTGGATGAAAAATACATATGTATGCTTATGCTTAAGTGAAACTGGGTTGTTGAAGCTTAAAGGGAAGAAATAGTTGTTCCTGTCGATTGGGTTGTGTGGCTGTTGCTGGGAAGACATTTTAACTCTGGCAGTTTTAACATCTTGTTTCAAGTGAAACCAAGTTCAGCCCTAATCCACAGCAAAAGTGGTGCTTTTGTTCCTCAGCAGCAGCTGAAGATTCCTCTTGGTTTTCACATGTGGTTGCACATGGTGCTGGGGGATCTGGTGGAGGGGAGAACTTTGTAGAGCGGGGCTGGTGGTTGGACTCGATGACCCCAAGGCTCTCTTCCAACCTGAACGATTCTGTGATCTGTTGAACGCAGCCTTCTGTGTGTGCGAATCTGTTAGAGCAGCAACTGCATCTTAGAGGAAATGCAACATTCCAATAACTTTTTTGTACTGGAATCCCTCAGGTGGCAGGTTCTTGCCGTGGACTGTGTTTGTCGGGCGATTTGAAATCACTGTCGGTTATTACAGAGATAGGAGACCCTTCGGGCAGCCAAGCGGAGATAACGTATTTTCAGGCAAGTCACGTCATTTTAACATTCTCTTTCAAAGTGAAACTGCTTTTTAAATGACTTTCTGGTGGCTTTAGTGCTTTCCCATTATTAGCAGAAAAGACATGAACTGTTACCAGCCTTTCTCAAATTCACCCCGAGTTTATTTTTTGGAGTTACGGCGTTAACGTGCAGCTTCACCGCTGAGACCGATGATGATCTTTTAAAATATTACTTCAAATACAGCATTCATTTGTTCAGTAACAGTTATTCAGGTTTCCTTTGTCCTGCAGACAAAAGATGTAGGACCAATGCTGTTGATTATCCAGTCTCTCCAGAACAGTCATCCTTAAAACTATTACGGTTAAAACTCTCGCATGAGGAACGTAGTCGGGAGTTTTTATAGACGTATTAAAAATACTTACTGCCTCTTGGAGTTAAATGTATTTCCCTCTTAAAATCAACTTTGAGGAAATGGGGAATGAGTTTTTCTGCTGGTCTCCCCCTGTCTGTCTTTTTAATTTCTGTAATCTAAAATTTCTCTGAAAGACAGCCTGTTTGCTGTTGTGTGTTCCGTTTGTTACAGCTGGACACTAGTCTGCTATCAAGTTACTTACCCGAGGTGACTCGAATGGCTCGGAAGTTTACTCACATTTCAACCCTGCTACAGGTACAGCTGTGTTACCCCATCCTTTTAATATCTTCCAGCCTTCAGTATTCTTCATAATGCAAGTAAAATAAGTGTTTCCTCGTAGGAAGTTGGTTGTAAGTGAACGTAGGGCTCTAACTTGGGATTTGATTATGGATTATATATAGTAGCTACAGTATCTCTTCCCTTTGCATTGTAAGATCCAGTTCTTGTGTGTGTTTTGAAGGGGGGAAAAGGGAAGGGATAACATGAATAAATGAGAAAAGCCCATGTCTGTGTCTCCCTTACAGTATATAAAGCTGTCACTGACGTGCATGTGTGAGGCGTGGGAAGAGATACTGATGCAGATGGACTCACGGCTGACAAAGTTTGTGCAGGTAGTGTGCTATTAACCACCCTTTTGGTAGAAAGCAGTCAAGAATGGGGTAGAGTTCTGCTGTTCATATGAACGTGGTGCACATCTTCATGTCCTTTAAAGCATAATGCCTCCAGATAACGATCGCCAAGTTCAGCGGCAGCCTGGAAGCTATTATGTGTCAAGCCCTCTGAGGCTGAAGATATCCGAGTACAAACAAGTGCAATTGCATTGTGGCACTTCTTCATTTTATTTAGTTTAAGCTATTCAGAGGTGATAGTTTTCAGCTTGTGCAGCTATTTATGGTCCTGCTCTTTGCACTTCAGTCACTGATAAAGTGAATACTGTAAGTGTTGAGTAACAGCCTGGTTCGGCAGAGCTCGTGTAACAGCTACCATAAAGATGCTCTTGGATTTGCTTAAGTTTTGTGATCGTTGACCATGGCTAGAATTTATTAATTTCAAACAATTTAGTTATTTTTTTAAAAACAGTTTTTTGGTGATGGCAAACTGCTTAGAATTTTTACTGGGTAATATGATTGAAAATAACTTAAAATACTAGAAGATTTCCAGTTTTCAGTAGTCTGATCTCAGCATTGAAGGGTATGAGTGGGGTTTCTGATACCCTTTTGTTTGAAGTGTTTGTGGGAATATTTGGGAGCCTGGATTTAATCTTTTCACCAACCTATTTCAATCATTTTGACTGACAGGAAAAGAATACAACCACTTCTGTTCAGGATGAGTTCATGCAGCTGTTGTTATGGGGCAAAGCAAGGTACTTACTGTTATTTTATCTGAGAACACATTTATATTTGAAACTAAAATACAAAATTTAATTGATATTTGGTTCTCTCTCCCATCCCTTTCAGTCTGGAACTTCAGGCATTACTAATGAACCAGCTGACAGTAAAGGTATGTTGATATTTTTTAACATAGTAAAATAATCTATTTAAATATCTTTTAATCACTGTTCTGTTAACAGAATGCTATTATGTGTTTGTATTCTTTTTTTTATCAGGGTTTAAAAAAACTTGGTCAGTCCATAGAGTCTTCCTATTCCAGCATCCAGAAGTTGGTCATAAGTCACTTGCAGAGGTAACTCACAGAAGGTCCAATGAATTACAGATAAAATGACATAATTATATGCTTTGCTGAAAGACATTATGCTGTACTGGTGGTTCTTTGAGTGTGGGTGTGATGGTGCAGAGACTTTGGTCATGGCAAAAGGTGCTGCTTTACTTCTGGAGAGCTACTGAAGTGTTTTGAACTATCCCTCTGACAGGTCACCTGGTGGCTTTCTAGGTTATATGCAAAATACTCACACCAACTTTGTGTGGTGGCTAAAATCATTAGGGTGATGTTTGCTTTGCTGTGGAGTGGTACTTTGCCTCTTACATGCCAGACCACCTCATAAAGCTCTGCACTTTAGACATAAATGACAAAAATGTAGCATCCAGTGAACTTCCTCAGGGTGACTAAAGCCTTGTCCGTCTTTGCTCTTGCTGCCTAGTGGCTCTGAGGCGCTGTTGTACCACCTGAGTGAACTGAAAGGAATGGCTTTGTGGAAACAAAAATACGAGTCTCTGGGGTTAGACGCAGCTGGAATTGAAGGTAGAGTGGTCTGTGTGCTGCTCACCCACTCTGATTTCTCTTTTGAAAGCTTCATAGTAACGCTGAGCTCTTCTTGCAGAGGCTATTACTGCTGTTGGTTCTTTCATCCTGAAAGCGAATGAGCTGCTTCAGTAAGTATAAAGGCTGGAGAGTTTAAACAAATGTGCCCTTTGAGTCTGGTATCTGAGGGGGCAGCATGTGGCTGGGAATAGAGGAGGTTGGGAGAGCAAGGCTCCTCTGGTGGTAAGGTTTATTTGATCTGGTCTCACTCCGTCTCATGGACTCGTACCCCATGAGCAGTCTTAACTTCCAAGGTTGCATTTAAAAAACAATTGGTGGCGTTTGCAGGCTGGTCTTAAAGCTTGGGGGACTTGAGCTTTGGAGCAGCTTGTGATGTTTAGGTCTGGTAACTTCTTTTCCTGTTTCCTGTTCAGAGTTATCGACAGCAGTATGAAAAACTTCAAAGCGTTTTTTCGATGGCTGTACGTGGGTAAGCCTGAAAGCATCCCAAATCTGGTTTGTATTGTAAGCATTGAAATGTCAGCAAGTAACTAAGCCAGTCCTAGTTATAAGCATCTATTTATTTCTGGCATAAAAAAATTTTTGGACATCTAAAAGGTTGCAGTTGATGAGGCAAGAATAGTTATTAAATGTATAGATCATAAATTTGGTGGTTCTCAAATAAGCTTACTGTGTGTACAGTGGGTGTTGTGTATGTTATCCTGTAATGTTTACTGCAGACTATTGAACTGCCTCATGGACAATTCACTGGTCTTGACTTGGAGAAACTGTAGGAATTGATTTAGTTTACACCAGGTTGGAAGTACAGTCTAACTGTCCTTTCCTCTGTCACTTGCAGTTTTCCCCTGTGGCCACCCAGTTAGCTGTAAGGATTATGTACTACTCTTAGTATGTACATATGTACATACATTCTTATGAACCCTTTTTATGATAATCTCCTCTCAGTCTTGTACAGGGCAGCTGGAAAAGATAAAGCATAAAGTTTTGCCAAGATTTCTATTGTAAGCTAATGGGACAAGTGAGACTTCATTCCAAACTCAACTCACAGCCCTTCATTCCGGGCTCTTTTGCTTCTGACAAATTGTTCTTTCCTGGTTTATCAGCAGTGTCTTATTACATAGCCATGGAAAATTAAGAAGAATAAGAAAACATATTAATATCAATGCAGTAAGCATATAATTTTTCCCTCAGCCATGTTGAGGATGTCAGAAGATCATGTGCTTCCAGAACTGAACAAGGTAGTAGTGACATTTTCTAATAAATGATGGTATACTCTGTATTCTGTTTGACTTGAGCGCAAGGTTAAAGGTTTGGTTTTGTTCCAGAACTTTAAGGAACGTGTCTGTGTCATTTCTTTGAGAAAGTTGATGCCTGCAGAGTCACACTTATATGCTGTCTTGCATGAGTTGAAATACTCATGAATACCTGGAAGGAGGGTGCAGAGTGGTGGGGATCGAGCTCTTCTCCCAAGTCACGGGCAACAGGACAAGAGGAAATGGCCTCAAGCTGTGCCAGGGGAGGCTTAGATGGGATATTAGGAAAGCTTTCTACTCTGAAAGGGTTATCAAGCATCAAAACACACTGCCCAGGGAGGTGGTGGAGTCACCACCCCTGGAGGTGTTTAAAACACGGGCAGATGTGGTGCTTAGAAATACGGTTTAGTGATGGGTTTTGTCAGTGTTAGGTTGATGGTTGGACTTGATGGTTTGAAAGGTCCCTTCCAACCTGGACAATTCTATGACCCTATAAGACAAACATGAATAAACTGGAGTGAGTTCAGCAGAGAGCTCCCAAACGGGTTGGAGACTGGAGCACTTGTTCAGCCTACGCAGCACGTGTTCATTGAAACGTATTTCTTATCCTTTGCTTTTCTCACCAGTGGCTTTTTGGTTCTTTTTTTCTTTTAGATGACTCAAAAGGATATCACCTTTGTTGCTGATTTTCTTACTGAGCACTTCAATGAGGTAAGGCATATCGGTTTGCCAAGTACAGCACCTGACTGTATCTTTGCTGCCAAGAAAGGAATGGGAAAAATCTTATAATAAAATGGTTGAGTCATCTTTGTGCATGCTACTTCTCATTAACTTTGGCTTTAAATAATGGGGTTTTTTTTTGCATTGTTTTTTTCAGGCCCCAGAACTTTACAATCGTAAAGGAAAATACTTCAATGTGGAGAGAGTTGGCCAGGTAAAGAGCTAGGGAGTAAACAGAAAAAGGATAAATGGGGAAATCCTTAGATGGAGAAGCTTTTGAAGCTGTGTCCACTTTTCTTCTCTGTCCTTTTTGCTCTGTGTTGCTCGTTCCAGTAATGGTAAAGGGCAGTACTTGAATTATTTTCCACTGCTATTATGAAAAGGAGTGTTTAAAAACATATCTTACAGTTTTACCTTGCAAATGCTGTATTTTTAGGAAAAGGGTCAAATTTCTTCCCAGCCAGCAACAGTAATGTAAAAGTGAAGTGTGTTGGTTGTCTTTGTGCTGTTGCTCACTGGATTTCAAAACATTTGTGCTCAAGTTTGATTTAAAAATCAGTTTCTTAAGGTACTATCTCTATGTGATCTTAGACTATAGTTGATTTTTCTTACTGTTTCAAGAAGAGGTAGAATATTTAGTTTTAAGAGTAGGGAGTGTTAAATGAAGAAGAAATGTTTAATGGACTTGTGAGGGGCCACGCTGGAGGCGAATTCTGATGTCCCTTATTCTTAAAATGCAATCTTGCAAATGCCTGTTTCTTTTCTAGTACTTGAAAGATGAAGATGATGACCTTGTCTCACCACCTAACACAGAGGGAAACCAGTGGTTTAACTTTCTTAAAAGTAGTACTCACCTTAAAGGTAACGTCTGCCTCGGTAAAAAGTAAAAGTGGATCCCAGGTCTTTGCAGAATGTAACAAATGTAGGAGATTAATCTCTTTCTTCGTGCTTGCCAGTTGTTTCCGTAGTGTAAGCCATGGGTCTTCATCTGAGTGGGATAAAGTAAATGGGCCTTGTTATTTTGCACAGGTTTTATGTAGCTGCTTACCCAGGTGATTGCCATTTCCCGGGTTTTAGGAGTTTCCTACCTCCTTACTGGACCAGTCTTAGAAATGCTGGCTTGGAAGGCATCCCAGGAGGTGTCTGCTTTGAGAGGTCTTAATTCTAGTTCAAGGAAGTACTGATTGCCCTTAGGTCATAGCTGGGGGAAGTGTTCTGACTCCTTCTCTGTGACTGGAGTCAGACCACTTTGTTAATTAGCAGTGAAAAAATAAGCAAGGGACTGCAGCGGGCTGATGGTGAGAAGGATTCTTGGTTAACTTTAGAAACCACAGACTGTTAAAACTTCTCCAGCACAAGTTGTCCTGTAGTAGAATTTGCTACAGCTGCCCTTTTCTGCCTAGGTAATGCAATGAAACGTGGGGAATTGGTAGCATTTTTGTTTGGCAAAGTAATATTTAGAGAATATCAGTTTAAACCTATTTTGAGAGTACATTTGGTCCTTTAAATGTGTAGACTACTTGCCTGGTCATCTCTGTTCCTACCCACCATTTGTGTAGAGATGGCTTTGTTGGTATTGATTCAGCAAGTGCTGAGATGTTTGTCTCAGGACTGCAAGGTTTGTAGGACAAATAATGCTTCTGTCCCTGACACTCTCTGCCCTTTGGTAGGTTTTGTTGGTTGATGTAATTTTTATCATTTTCCCAGCTAAATCATGGGAAAAGAGACAGGTGTTTAAATGCTTAAATATACTTAAAATGAGTAGTGAAATTGATCTCGAAAGCAAAGTGTCTGTTTGCAAGGTAGTTAATTTCATAATAAGGGATCAGTCCTATTGAAGCCAAATCACAGCTCCTGTAAGCATGGAAATCATTTTGCTTGAACAAGAATTTTGTGAAAACTGTGTTTATACCTTTTGGGTAAATGCAGTTCCATCGGTTTGCAAAGCGGGCTCCGAAGAATAGCCGAAGGGGCAGGCAGGCCTCTATTTGGCTGGTTTCCTATTGTAATCTGTTTAGTTCCTTGTGTTGGAGTTCACAATCAGGGAATAACTCAAGTGGTCACCTAATCCAACCAAAGCAGGGCCAATTTTGAAGCTAGGCTGGGTTGCACGAACCCACCCCCTTCAAGCTTCTCCTTGCAGAGCACGTGCTTTAGCCCCGCGGCCTCCTCATGGACTGTCCACTGGACTCGTTCTAATTTGTCACTTCAGTTGTGTTTTTATAGAGGTGCAAGCGTGTTTGTTTTTTTAAAATGAACTTCATCTGTTTACAGAAAGTCCACTTTTGTTTCCCTACTACCCTGAGAAATCACTGCATTTTGTCAAAAGGCAAATGGAGGCGGTCATCGACCAGTGTTTACAGAAACCGGCGGTAAGTTCCGTTTCTATAAGTGATAACTTTCTTTTAGTCAGCTTTTCTTCAGTCAACTGAAGACAGTAGTCATGCTGAGGAAGGCCTGAAGGTTTAGTATTTGCCTTCCAGTGTGTGCAAGATAGGTGGCAGCGTGTAGCCCAGCTCCACCACTGCTGGGATGGCTCAAGCCTTTGGCTACGCAGGGTGTAAGGGGGGTATTTGTGTTTCGTGTCTCTGGTTCCCATGTTACTGGAGTCTATTTTTAACCTTAGTTAACTTGGTGTGCTAGATAACGGTGGTAATTGGCAATACATTAGTCTGTGTATCATGAAGAAACATGAAACAAAGTGTATCAAGTGGGAGTAGTGTTTGCCATAGGGATGATTATTGCGGCAAAATATTGGTGGATTTTTCACTCACATCGCACAGTCACAGAATCACAGCATGATGTGAGGTTGGAAGGGACCTTTGGAGATCATCTAGTCCAACCCCCCTGCCAGAGCAGGCCCACCCACAGCAGGTTGCACAGGAACCTGTCCAGGTGGGTTTTGAATGTCTCCAGAAACAGAGACTCCACCACCTCTCTGGGCAGCCTCTTCCAGGGCTCTGCCACCCTCCAAGTGAAGAAGTTCCTCCTCATGTTTAGGTGGAACTTCCTGGGTTCAAATTTGTGCCTGTTCCCTCTTGTCCTGTCACTGGGCACCACTGAAAAAAGCCTGGCCCCTTCCTGCTGTCACCCACCCTTTAAATATCTATAGATGTTGATCAGATCCCCCCTTAGTCTTCTCCAGACTAAAAGGACCCAAGTCCCTCAGCCTTTCCTCAGAAGAGAGATGCTCCAGGCCCCTCATCATCTTTGTAGCCCTAATGAGATGTTCTCAGGGAGTTTTGTTTCATTGGTTGGGTTTTTTTTTGCTCTTAAAAAGGTGTGTAGTTATTAATAACTGCCTGCATTTCTGGCCTGTTTTCATTGCATTTTAGGATGTAATTGGAAAGTCAGTGCATCAAGCAGTCTGCATGTCTCTCTACAAAACTTCTGAAAGGTATTTCTTTACATTATTTCTACAGCTCAATTGCACAAAATTACAGTAGCATTTTATAAGCTCTACCAGCTCATAAAAATGTTTGTTTTGGGTTTTTTTTTTTCTCTTCAGTGAAGATTCCACACCTCAGTTATTTAAACTACCATTTCTGTAAGTATGCTGCTCCTACTTGTTCTTTGTCATTTACCAATTATTAAAACTTGACCTAAATTTTCATTCCTTCTGCCCCACATTATAGGTGGAATGACAAAACATCCAATATACATTATGTTCTCTTCACCATATTGGAAAATTCAATTTCTAAAATATACCTTTTGAGGAGACATACTGATACTTCCAGGTAAGATGAAAAGGGGGGGAAAAAGTGATGGGTGACTTTTGGCACGTGTGTACAGAAACAATCATAATTTGGATCTTTCTTCTGTAAAAAGAAGTAAAGATCAGCAGGGATACAATCTTTCCTGGATACTAGAGAAAACGAGGAAGGTGTTAGGAAGTGCAGCTGGAAGCTGCAGCAGGAGTTTGTGTTGTATTTGACTCAGTAGACCCAAGATGGTTTAGCAAAAAAATCAAGCTCCTCTGAGGTAAAACGGGAGGGGGACTCATAGGTGCAACAAACAGAGTACATCTCTTTGGGGTGTCGGGGTTTCTGTGTCCAGGATGCAGTTTGTCACAGCCTGGTTGTGCTGACACAACTGTTAAGGATGCATTCTGGCAGTAGGATCTTGGAGATTACCTGGGTTTACAACACAAAATCTCCTCCCCATAGTCTGTCATTTAATTTGAGGGACTTGTTAGAATGGGTCCAGCGGAGGGGCACGGAGATGCTCAGAGGCCTGGAGCACCTCTCCTGTGAAGACTGACTGAGGGAGCTGGGGTTGTTCAGCCTGGAGAAGAGAAGGCTCCGGGGAGACCTTCCAGTATCCGAAGGGAGCCTCCAGGAGAGCTGGAGAGGGACTCTGTCAGGAAGTGGAGTGACAGGACAAGGGGTAACAGTCTTAGATTGGAAGAGGGGAGATTTAGATGAGATTTCAGGAAGAAATTCTTTGCTGTGAGGGTGGTGAGACACTGGAACAGGTTGCCCAGAGAAGCTGTGGCTGCCCCATCCCTGGAGGGGTTCAAGGCCAGGCTGGATGGGGCTTGGAGCAACCTGGTGTGGTGGGAGGTGTCCCTGCCCAGGGCAGGGTGTTTGGAACTGGATGATCTTGGAAGGTCCCTTCCAACCCAAACCATTCTATGATTCTATGACTTTTGTAGCAGTTTTTTTGCTTTTATATCATCCTGGGATCTGGCCATCTATCCAGCTAAGCTGAGACAGGCTACACCATCTCTTACTACAGCTTCCATTAGAGATTTTGAATTCTTTATGAATGGAAAAGAAATTAATAGCTGAGATAACCAATGCTGTTCTTCTAGGTCTGTCAGCAACGGGATTCTTGCAGTAGAGTTTGGAAACTTCTTGAACAACAGTATAAATGAGAGCACAGACTCCAGGTCAGTATATCTGGGTTTTTTTTCCTCCAGGACTGCTGAATTGAAGCCCCTGTTTTCCTAGGGTTTTATTTTACATTAAGTTAACATCTCAGACATTACGGTTTGGCTTTTATCCTACAAGTTAGTCCTTCAGGCCCTGGACCAGCTTGTCCTCCCTGAGTGAGTCAGGCTGTCAGGAATGGCTCAGGTGCATGAAGCTGCAAGATTGTGGGGGTCTTATTTTACACTTCACCTCAAGGGCAAGTAAATTTTAGTTTTCTACTTGAAAGCCACACCTTTGGGAGCCGTGCAAGAAACACACAGCCTTCAGANCTCTTGAGCTTGGAGAAGAGGAGACTGAGGGGTGACCTCATGAATGTTTATAAATATGTAAAGGGTGAGTGTCAGGAGGGTGGAGCCAGGCTCTTCTCAGTGACATGCAGTGATAGGACAAGGGGCAATGGGTGCAAGCTGGAACAGAGGAGGTTCCACTTAAAGATGAGGAAAACCTTCTTCACATTGAGGGTGAGGGAGCACTGGCAGGGGCTGCCCAGGGAGGTTGTGGAGTCTCCTTCTCTGGAGACATTCCAAACCTGCCTGGAGGCGTTCCTGTGTGACCTGCTCTGGCAGGGGGATTGGACTGGATGATCTTTCAAGGTCCCTTCCAACCCCTGAGATTCTGTGATTCTGTGTGATTCTGAATTTTCTTTGGTGTTTGTGTTCACTGTTGCTTTCATTTCACCTGAAATGGGAAAGAATAAGATTGCTACTAAGTTTTATTTGTGTCTGGGGTTTTTAATGGTTGTCCTGGTTTGAGGTTTATTTTTCAGAATAATCTTTCCTGCCTGAATCAGGAATCTGCTCTGGTTATGGCTGTCTTCCAGTCTTAGCTGCATGACTGACCTTTTTCATTGCTTTACAGTAAAGCTCCCCGTTAACTACTGAATGCTTTTTAGCTTGAGTGCTGTGCAACCTCAAAATATTTTAGTTCTGTATTCACTTCTATTCCTTGATGCTTCCTAATATTTTTGTTTTCCCTGTAGGTGTTACAGTTGTTTAGATGCCCACTTCTACGATGATGAAACCGTCACTGTAGTTTTGAAGGAGAGCGTGGAACAAGAAGGCAAGGAGAGAGTCTTGGCTCAGCTGCCTTTGTCTTCAGTGTACGCAGAGGAGGATCAGGATAGGGAATTCATCTGGGATTCTACTAAAAGGTACTGAAAAACTTTGAGTGAGTCTGAAAATGTGGAACAGAAAAGCAGACTAAGGACATATTCTCATTTAAGTAGCTGTACGCAGCTTTGTGTGTGTATGTGTAAATATTTTACAGACAAATATATTTCTTTTTTTGTCCCAGGGAGAGTGGGGTGGGGAAGTGGAAGCTTCCTGAACAGTTTGTTTTGTGGTTTTGGGGGGATTGGGTTGAGGTTGGTTTTGGTTTTTGTAGACTGAATACCACCTGTGTGCAGGGCTTTGGTGAAATGGGAGAAGCAATTCAAGACATCCTGCCAAACCAGAAATCTTTCCTTTAGAGGATGCTAACTTTGCTGGTCAGAATGCTTGAATTTGGGGTGTTCTCAGCATATTTGCTTATACACCTCTGCCTTGTAATAAGGACACACAGATATTTCTTCATCTGTCCCCTTTTATTCCCTCTGTGCCTCTCTGGTGGGTTGCTTAAGATATATCTTTAACTCAAAATAAAGAGCCATACTGAGCTGTAACTATTTTGTTCATGCCACAAAGAAATTGGGAGTTGAAGAGCACATGGAAAATATTAAGAACAAACTCAAAGCAGTCCTGGGCACTGTTACAGGCAGGGTTCCTTCATACAACCCCCTCTGAGTTGGGGGTGAGTCGGAGTGATGCTCCTTTGAAAGGCTGGAGCACAGTTACCATGGTTTCCAATGCTTGTCTGCTTCTTGCACATGATGCAATAAAACTGAGCCATAAAAGCACCTGGGCCAAGTGAGGTTTTCCTCAGTACTGGAATCATTTCTTACTGTACTGGTGTTGTGCTTTTCTCCTCGGCTGCGTGCAGGCTGGATGAGCAAAGCGGTGAGATACCCACACGCACTGTCATCTTGGAGAATCAGTGGAGGGTGCTGGAAAACATGAAAGCCCAGTATGTCGCTGTGAATGGCATCAGGAAAGTTTCCTGTGTGGTAAGTACAGCACCCATGAACCAGCCCGTAGGCTGTGGCAGGATACAGTCCTACCTCCCTCCTAACACAGGATGGCAGAACTAAGGGAAGATATTAGATCTCCCTGCTTTACATTTCAACCTCTGCAGGGTGATAAAAAAGGCTGCTGATTTCCTTCATGCCTCCATTTCAAAAACAAAGGCTGTTTTAAAAGCTGCTGGCTGACATTATAAATAGAATCATAGAATCATTCAGGTTGGAAGAGACCCTTGGGATCATCAAGTCCAACCATCAGCCCTCCTCTACAAGTTCTCCCCTACACCAGATCCCTCAACACCACAGCTAATCTACTCTTAAACACAGTCAGGGATGGGGACTCCACCCCCTCCCTGGGCAGCCCATTCCACTGACTGACCACTCTCTCTGTGAAAAACTTTTTCCTAATGTCCAGCCTAACCCTACCCTGCTGCAGCTTGCAGCCATTCCCTCTTGTTCTGTCGCTCATTGCCCGTGAGAAGAGACCAGCACCAACCTCTCTCCAATGCCCTTTCAAGCAGTTGTAGAGAGGGATGAGGTCTCCCCTCAGCCTCCTCTTCCTCAAACTAAACAATCCCAACTCCCTCAATCTATCCTCATAAGCCTTGTTCTCCAGG
>VZTM01005746.1:0-26690 GCA_013400555.1 Jacana jacana | reverse complement strand
GGCCAAGTGCAGGGTCCTGCATCTGAGTCGAGGCAACCCGCAGTTATCAATGCAGGCTGGGGGATGAAGGACTGAGAGCACCACTGCTGGGAAGGACTTGAGGGTACTGGTTGATGAGAAACTCAATGTGAGCCAACAATGTGTGTTTGCAGCCCAGAAAACCAACGCCATCCAGCGTGGCCAGCAGGGCTAGGGAGGTGATTCCACCCCTCTACTCCACTCTGGTGAGACCCCACCTGGAGTACTGTGTTCAGCTATGGAATCCTCAGCACAGGAGGGACATGGACCTGTTGGAATGGGTCCAGAGGAAAGGCACAAAGATGATTTAGAGGGCTGGAGCACTTCTATGGGGACAGGCTGAGAGAGTTGGGGTTGTTCGACCTGGAGAAGAGGAGGCTCAGGGGAGACCTTGTTGTGGCCTTTCAGTAATTCAAATGGGGCTTATAAGGAAGCTGGGGACAAACTTTTTAGCAGGGACCATAGTGATAGGACAAGGGGTAATGGTTTTAAGCTAGAAGAGGAGAGACTTAGACTAGATGTTAGGAAGGCTTTTTTTACACTGAGGGTGGTGAAGCAGTGGCCCAGGTTGCCCAGAGCAGTGGTAGATGCCCCATCCGTGGATACATTCAGGGTCAGGTTGGACAAGTCTCTGAGTGACCTGATCTAGTGGGAGATGTCCCTGCTCATTGCAGGTGGGGTTGGGCTAGATGATCTTTAAAGGTCCCTTCCAACCCCAGCCATTCTATGATTCCATTATTTTGTTTGCTGGCACCCAGAAATAAACCTCTTCTAAATTACTATATTTTCTAGAACGTTTTCCAGTGTATCGTAGTCCCTTGAGAGAGGTGACATGGAATGGACATGGTCTCGTTAGAAAACCATTAAAGGAACTAATATCAAGAGACTACTTGTTTATAACCTGTGGCCAAATTATTCTTGTCTTAAAATACTGTGCAGTTCTGCTGTGCTCTGAGACAGTTTCTCTGCAGAGGGTTATCGTTTCTGTACTTGTCTTCCTTGGTTGGTGATCACTGGAATTTTGGAGAATTGTAGTAGGCACGTGAAGGCTGGTGTGAATGGGAATGTCTGGGAGCAGAGGTACCAGGAGGAATAACAGCAGCAGAGGGGCTATTAGATTGGCATGTGCTGAAGTCACTTAGATTAGCAAGTCATCAAAATCCCAGCTTGTGTCTACGTGCAGGTGGCCAGGAGACGAAGGACGAGAGCAAATCCTCATGATTCCTAGAGGCAGGACAAAATGGACAGGCTGATTTCCCACAATTCCTAAAAGGTACAAAAAAGGGCCTGTCCAAAACCAGCACGTGGTTGTCAACCAAGAAGAGCCCAAGGTGGTAAGAACTCAGCAACTGGTGTCCCTTTTTTCCTCTGTGTTGTCCCAAGGAGTCCTAGACAGACCTCCTGGATCCAGGAGTCTTGGCACCTGAATTTTGCACGGACTACTTGGACACACATATCCAGGTGCTGGTGGGTATGAAGATGTGAGAGAATGAAATCAAGTTTTGGGTTAAAATGACATTGTTTTCCCTTCTTAGGCTGCCTGGCCTTATGCTTGCTGCGTTGCTGCTGCAGCATTGATTTCTTAAGGAATAACAGCAAAGAGGAGGTGGGTTTTGTTAAAGATTTAAAGGATGGGCCCAGTCTGAAGAGCCCATGAAGGGAAAGTGGAGAGCAAGAGCTGGATGCAAAGATTTTCAGCAATCTGTATGAAGAACCATTTTGGAAGACCTAAAATACCAGTCTGGAGTTTTAGGGGTAGATTGGTTTCTCTGTGGTGTCTATTAGAAGCATAGAATCACAGAATCATTCAGGTTGGAAGAGACCCTTGGGATCATCAAGTCCAACCACCAGCCCTACTCTACGAGTTCTCCCCTTGGTGTTTGAATGCAACTTAAAAGCAGATTGCTCTGGGCCAAATTAATTCCACCTTTGATTATCCCTGTAAAAAGGTCACTGGAGGCTCCTGGACACAAATAGAAGCAGAATTTTTTTTTTGTTAAATTCCTACTACGTTGATGGGAACAGTTAGATCAGACCTACTTTTTTTGGTCTGGTTTCTCACCAGGACATACTGTGGTCATGGAGGGTCAACAATATCCTGGCTGATAGTAAATGGATAAAAAGAGTTCCTCGAATTTGCTATCAACATCCACACTAGAGTAAAACAGAAAAAAAGGTTATAAACCAGCAGAGCTGAGTGCTCCACCTGAATTTAAAAATACCCTGATGTCCACCAAATGGTGTCCTACAAGGAGGACAAGGCTGTCTCCCAGGCTTTCAGTGTCCCAACCACGTGTTTCACTCCTGCCTGTGTTCCCAGGTGAAACTCCCCTCTCTAGGTAAGTGGCAGGGTTGGTGCCTGCTTTCTCATAAAAGCAGCCACTAATCTGATGGCGGAAGCGACTCTGTGACTGGGCTTTCACTTTTCAAGTTGCTTCACGCTCAGATGACTTCCCTCCTTACAAATTTTGAGTATTATTTCAGCTGCAGGGCTGTCTGCCATCCTAGGTGAGCTGTGCTCCCGAAGAGGACTAATGGGTTGTGCCCGGGAGTTCCATGTTCAAGCACTTTTGCTCGCCATCCTTAAAGATGTGGCTAATTACAACGTGTCTTGGTTTTCCCCCTTTGTCCATCTATTACATTTTAAAATGCTTTTCAAAATAGAAATAGTGTTTTTTTTTCTTGGTGAGAAGGAGTGCTGTAGTTGGTGGAGGAATTGAAATGATCACACGTGGAGTATCGGGTGCGATATCATAGAATCATTTTGGTTGGAAGAGACCCTTGGGATCATTGAGTCCAACCATCAGCCCTACTCTACAAGTTCTCCCCTACACCAGATCCCTCAACACCACATCTAATCTACTTTGAAACACAGTCAGGGATGGTGACTCCACCACCTCCCTGGGCAGCCCATTCCACTGACTGACCACTCTCTCTGGGAAGAATTCTGTCCTAATGTCCAGCCTAACCCTACCCTGCTGCAGCTTGCAGCCGTTCCCTCTTGTTCTATCACTAATTGCCCATGAGAAGAGACCAGCACCAACCTCTCTACAATGTCCTTTCAAGCAGTTGTAGAGAGTGATGAGGTCTCCCCTCAGCTTCCTCTTCCTCAAACTAAACAATCCCAACTCCCTCAATCGATCCTCATAAGCCTTATTCTCCAGGCCTTTCAGCAGCTTCGTGTCCCTCCTCTGTACTCGCTCCAGGACCTCGATATCTCTCTTGTGTTGAGGTGCCCAGAACTGGACACAATATTCAAAGTGTGGCCTCACCAGTGCTGAGTACAGGGGGACAATCATCTCCCTACTGCTGCTGGTCACACTATTTTTTATGCAAGCCAGGATGATGCAGCCTGTGTTTTGGAGGAGTTAGAAGGTGGAGAGAAAGGTGGATTTAAACCAAGGGGTCTGATGGCTTGCTCAGGAAGAACGCCGCTCTCAGTTGGTTTGAATTGGTTTTCAGGGAGGTGATAGATGGAGATGACCAAAATGTAAGGGATTTTAAACAAATTGCAGCTGGGGGAGAGTGAAGAGATACCCTGTGCCCTCTCTCCTGTCTCCCTGGTGTATTTTATCTTTGTAGATTACTGCTAATCCCTTGACCCGAAGCCTGATCGCTCAGTATGGAGTGAAGGAACAACCTTATCATCTGTCATGGTCGAGTATATTGACATTTTATTGGCACGATCTCAGCTCCAGCCAAAGTCCTGTGCCACCGTGGCCTTAATCCAGCAGAGCTGATCCAGGGTCAGCCTCTGGTTCTAAAGTCCTGGTGGAAGGATATCTCCCAACAAGGTGAGGGTTCTTCTCTCCTCCCCTCCCCCCCCCCCACCTCCCTACTGAACAGCTACGAAAGCAAAGCTTGGAAGATGTCAGTGAACATCCTGATCTCACTCACTTTGTACCATTAGCATAAGCAGAAATCTGCAAGTCTTTACAGTAAATGACTCAAAGAAGAGAAGCAAACAAATACAAGAGAAAACTTTACAATATGTTGAACTAAAGTGCTTTAAAAAATCACCAGTTACATTGCTTTGTAGAACAAAATCCATCAGGAACTCTGATTGCCAAAGCTGTCCCTTGCCGAAGTGAAGCTGTGCCAGACTCCCTGTAGGGATGTTGGAATTGGGTTGTGTGTCAAAGTGAACCAAGGCAGAACTTCAAAACAAGTTATAATTTGGGGAGGGATCCTGAGGAAATGTAGATGAAATTTACACCTTCCTTTTTCCCAAGGTAGAATCATAGAATGGTTTGGGTTGGAAGGGACCTTCAAGATCATCCAGGCCTATCAGGTTGCTCCAAGCCCCATCCAGCCTGGCCTTGAACACCTCCAGGTATGGGGCAGCCACAGCTTCTCTGGGCAACCTGTTCCAGTGCTTCACCACCCTCACAGCAAAAGATTCCTTCCTGATATCTAATATGGTCTGCCCATTTCTGTTTTGAAGCCATTACCCCACATCCTGTTACTACATACTCTTGTAAAAAGTCCCTCCCCAGCTTTCTTGTAGGCCTCCTTCAGGTAGTTCCTCATTTTACTGTTCTCATATCCATAAAGGAGCCTGTCTTCCCAAAGCAACAAGCTTAAGCTAAGGAATTTGTTGCTGTCTGAGCCAACACTGCTCTAAGTCTACATCCCTGACTCTTTTCTTCTTTTTCTTGGCTTCCTTGAGCGGGATTGTCTGCTCTGTAGTGAGCGACCTTCAGTGAAACACCAACAGGGTTAATTCAGCTTGGTGGGGGTGCATCCCCTTTCTCCTATGCAAACTCCATACCAGGGGCATTGTGTAGGAGAAGGATAGCTCTTGATGGAGTCATCTGCCTGGAATTGGCATTGCTAGGCCATGTTATGTTCCAAGTTGCATGAGGCGAAGCCTATTTTAAATGAAGACATGCATCCTTGCCTCCTCCAGTTGGTGTTTCTCTTGTTCAGCTTGTTGTTCACCCTACACAGTGTGGTCCTAAGCTCTGGTTCTGGGAGCTCTTCTATCCTCAGACTATTCCTGAGTGTATTATTTTGGTCATCCAAGAAGCTGAAGGTCGCTCCTGGTGGATGAAGTGCCCACATCCACCAGTACTTTGAACAGCAACCTGTCTTTACTGTTCTTAATTCTCTTACAGGCTGGGATCCTTCCACGACTGGGGACTGGACACACACATCTCTTTCTGCATGCTTTGTGCCTTGGGGAGGTAACCAAAACTTGTATTCAAGTATCAAATAAACCTTGTATTCAGGGCTGATTTTACAATAAGCCACTGAGTTCAGATCAGAGAAAGGTTTAAACCAGGAAACCAAATTTGCCTTCTTTCCACAGGACTTCAAGGAGAATCTGCATGTTCAGAGCGAATCAGATTGACTTCTGCAAAATCAGCACTTACCTCACAGAATATCAGGGATTGGAAAGGACTTGGAAAGATCCTCCTCCCCCTGGCGGAGCAGGAACACCTAGAGCAGGTCACACAGGAACACCTCCAGGTGAGTTTTGAATGTCTCCAGAGAAGGAGACTCCACACCCTCCCTGGGCAGCCCCTGCCAGTGTTCCCTCACCCTCACCCTGAAGAAGATTTTTCTCATATTGAAGTGGAACCTTCTCTGTTGATGGGGTTTTTGCAAGGTCTGGACTCCTGCCTCGATTTGGGTGTTACCAGTTCTGATAACATTTTTTTCTTACCTTTAGAAGCCGTGTGCTTTTGAACACCTTGGAATGCTTGAAGAAGTATGGAATGAGAGCAACATACATTTGTGGAGCGGTTCTGTGAATTGTTGTGCATGGTGTTTTCTTTTTGGTGTGTGTTTTTATTTTAGTTTTAAACTCAAATCACTTTTTAATGTTGGCCACTACGGTTTCATTTGCAGCGTAGGGCTGTGGATTTATAGCATGTGTGCTTTATCAGGTAGTTCCATTACTCCATTTTTCCAATCTAATATGAAGGAGGTGAATAAGTCCAAAGCTCTATAATGATCCTTAAAAGTCACTGGGGGCAGGAGGGGGGAGGGGAGGGCCACAGGACATTTTATAGCAAACTGCTGTGACTATCTCAGGGATTAAGTATGACTGGAGTGAGGCAGGAGTTGAACCAGATCCTTCTAGGTGCTACACAGAACTCTGCGGGTGTTTTAAGGCATTTTTCCCTGGGTCCTTACTGAATGCTGGACATACTTTTGCCCTGGTAACCATATTATCTTTCCATGCTCTTTGTTATTGCCCTCTTAGTTGTCACCTTCACTTCTGGGATGGGTTTTGTGACTGTTCCTCAGCTGATCTATGGCAAAGTTGGTGTTGCTTGTCCTGCTTGCTATTCAAGCATAAGCTGATCCAGGTGTCTTTGCTCACAAGAACTTTTCTTCTTGAAGAGCAATAATAAGAATCACAGAATATCAGGGGTTGGAAGGGACCTTGAAAGATCATCCAGTCCAACCCCCCTGCCAGAGCAGGAACACCTAGAGCAGGTCACACAGGAACACCTCCAGGCGGGTTTGGAATGTCTCCAGAGAAGGAGACTCCACAACCTCCCTGGGCAGCCCCTGCCAGTGTTCCATCACCCTCACTGTGAAGAAGGTTTTCCTCATATTGAAGTGGAACCTCCTCTGTTCCAGCTTGCACCCATTGCCCCTTGTCCTATCATTGGATGTCACTGAGAAGAGCCTGGCTCCATCCTCCTGACACTCACCCTTTACATATTTATAAACATTAATGAGGTCACCCCTCAGTCTCCTCTTGTCCCATCGCCTGTGTTCTAGTAGAACAGAACTAGTTCTGCAGAAATCAGAGAAAATGTCCCATGGCAAAAATAATTACAATGAATATTTATAGAATCTAATAGGTTCCTTAGGAAGATTAAACTTTTGGTTATAAGTAAAACTCTGTTCTGATTTCTTTTTTTCCACTGCATATTCAGTACTGACAGTCTCCAGTTTTCACGCATGTAATAGTAAAGACACACAATTTCGTCCTTGACACAACTTAATTTTAAACATTTTCAGTTCTCTAATAGATGACTTGGAAGCAGCCAGTTGTTAACGTGGAGGAGACTGCATTTGTGTTTCAAAGGACATCCTATTCAGTCAAAATGGTGGGTTATTTTAAGTACAATTATTTCCAGGATCTTCGTCTCTCACTTTATCAATGTTTTTTTAAATGAAGTGGGAAATATTTGATTGTGCCAGGTAGATTAAACTGGGGAGGGGGAAAAAGAAGTCTTTTCCATTATAGAGGGATGTCCAAGCGCTATTTTAAAACATTTTTCTGGAGTTGAGAAATTCTCCAAAAATAGTTTTGTTTTGTCCAAGCAGGATATAATCTGGAGGCGCTGAGGAGAGATAAGTGAGAACACCCGGGAGAAATGAAAGTGAGTCTCTGTCTCTCTCTTCCTACGTGGGTTTTATCGATGTGATGGTAAAAGAGTTTTTGTTCCAAATGTTGTGATCCTCCCACTGCCTTTCATTTCTCGTTGCAGCACCCGATTCCAGGACTGCTTTGAGACATTTCCTGAAGTAAATATGTAAGGGAGGCACTATTTCTGTAACTCATTGCTGGAAGTTGCTTCATTGTTTGGATGGAATTTACCTGACGTTGGCTCAGGAATGTAAACATTTGGATAAATATTCATAGTTTCAAATAACTCAAAATCATTTAGCTTGTAGAAAAAAACCCAACACTTTACGAGAAGAAGCGGGTTCTTTCCCAGAACTTGTGGCAAGGAATGTTACCGATTCCTGAAACGCAGTATTTGAGTTGTGTGATCTTCACTGCACTCTGGCATGACTTGTGCTGCACAGGCCTTCTGGAGAATGAAATTAGTTAATGAAGTCCTTCATGTCCCCTTCCCCTTCTGCTCTGCCCTGGTGAGGCCCCACCTGGAGTCCAGTTCTGGGCTCCCCAGTTCAGGAAGGACAGGGAACTGTTGGAGGGCAGATGGTTGGGCTCGATGATCCCAAGGGTCTCTTCCAACCTGAATGACTCTATGATTCTATGAGGGCACAGCAGAGGAGCAACAAGATGATGAGGGGCCTGGAGCGTCTCTCCTCTGAAGAAAGGCTGAGGGATTCAAGTCTGTTTAGTCTGGAGAAGAGAAGACTGAGGGGGGATCTGATCAATACATATAAATTCTTAAAGGGTGGGTGTTGAGAGGAAGGGGCCAGGCTTTTATCAGTGGTGCCCAGTTACAGAACAAGAGGGAACAGTCACCCGCGAACATAGGAAGTTCCATATGAACATGACAACAAACTTTTTCACTTGGAGGGGGGCAGAGCCCTGGCAGAGGCTGCCCAGAGACGTGGTGGAGTCCCTGTCTCTTGAGACATTCAAGACTTGCTTGGACACGTTCCTGTGCATCCTGCTGTGGGTGGACCTGCTCTGGCAGGGGGATTGAACTGGATGATCTCCAGAGGTCTTTTCGAACCCCATGTCATTCTGTGTTTCCACACTTTGGGTAATAAGCTGTTTAGTCTCAGGAAGAGCAGTAAATGCATATTCTTTTCACATTAAGTATTCAAATACACATTTTTGAAGTTGTCGTCATTCCATAAAATACGAAACACAGGCCATGACGAGGACAAGACAGAGAGAAAAACTGTTTTTCTAATCAGGAAAATTCTGTTTGACTTGATCATCACAGAATAGTTTGGGTTGGAAGGGACCTTAAAGATCATTTAGTTCCCACCCCCTGCCCTGGGCAGGGACACCTCCCACCAGAGCAGGTTGCTCCAAGCCCCATCCAGCCTGGCCTTGAAATATCTTTTTATCCTGAGATACAGAAAGGAAAAGGGAAAAAATTGTGTATCAAATGTGTGCCAAATTTTCAGTTTAATTGGAAAACTGGACACAGCATTGCCACTTGGGGGAAAAGAAAGTCAGAACAAGAACAAGAACGCTGTTTCAGTACTTTCCTTAAGCAACCAAAATATTTATCTGTATTGTCTGCCTGTTATCAGACAATACAGATAAATACAGATAAATACAGATAAAACACATCAGACAAAGGGTCAGGCACAAGGTGTGGTACACAGCATTTCGTGTTTTCTGCATATCCCCATATTCTTTAACAGTGGAGTTGGGTTTTTTTTCTTCCAAGCAGGTGTTTTCTGGGTGCTCTCCCTGCAGGGAAAATATTTGGTAGATCCTGGCAGCGAGATTGTGTCTGCCAGCATGGGTGGCATGTAAGAAGGCCCACAGTTGGGAGCGGATAAGGAATCCAAAAGAGTCAGTCATCAGTAATTTGGGCAGAGCCTGGAGTGGGAGGTGAGTGTGGGAGGAAATGGGAGAGACATAGGTGGAGACAATATTGGGCAAAGCTGTTGACACAGGACCTTGTGCCTCAAAAATGGGAGCCAGCAGAGCCTTCGCTTCTGGTGCTGCCCCAACTGGACAGATGAAGATGGACATTTTGTGCCAGAGCAATTTGGTTCCAGTATGGAGTGTATCCAGAGAGTTAGTTCTTTTTTGCTTTATTTCCATGTAGAAAAATGACAATTGAAAAACAATGGGGGATGGAGGGAGGAGGGGGGGGAAGAAAAGAAAGGGGAAGAAAAAAGTTAAGTAATTTTCTTTAGCAGGCTTCCATCAAGTAGGAGGTCCAAACACAGTGCTGTTCTTATCAGTGTTGATACAATTTTGTCAGCAATTCTGCAGATTTATTTATCTAAAGGAATGTGTCAGCCCTTGCTAAGGTGCACCGTTTGCCAGAGAGGAGTGGTTGGCATATTGAAGGGGTATAAAATTGACTTGCATCTAAAAATAGAGGTTTCTGGCAGAAAGCAAATGGAAATCTGCGTCACACATTTTTATTTGAAGGAAATCAACTGTAAATCAGATCTGGACATAAGAGAGGATTTCTCTTCAAATTAACATGGTGTTTCTATTTGTAGGAGTTTAGCTGTAAATCATATCTGGACATAATGAAAGGTTTGTTTTCAAACCGTTGTAGGCAAATACTGATAATACTAATGCAATGCCAAATATGTGATGCCTCTGTTTTACAAACTAACTGAACTTTCTTACCTGTCTGGAAAAATGTGAATTGAAAGAGAGCACAGCTTTTCGATGTTTCCCAATACCTGCCCAGTACTGTTCCTGCTTGCTAATAGCGCTGTCTGTTCTTAGCTCTAGAGGTCTATCGAGGCAGGTGAGGCTGTACTTTAAAAAGTCCTGTGCTGCATCTCTTAATTGATAAAGGAAATCTATAGTCGGTTGTCCTTGTTGTAGTGTGCAGTGTCCACCTAAGATCCACATAATCCTGCTTTGTGCTGATCTGCTAAATGCCTAAAATCCTTTAAAAAAACAGAGAATCATAGAGTGTTTTGGGTTGGAAGGGACCTCAAAGGTCATCCAGTTCCAACCCCTCTGCCACAGGCAGGGACACCTCCCACCAGAGCAGGTTGCTCCAAGACCCATCCAGCCTGGCCTTGAACACCTCCAGGGATGGGGCAGCCACAGCTTGCCTGGGCATCCCTGCTCTGGTGGGAGGTGTCCCTGCCCATAGCAGGGGGTCAGAACTCAGTGATCTTTGAGTTCCCTTTCAACCCAAACCATTCTATGATTCAGTTGTTAGATCCAGCTGGGAACAGATCTGGGGTGGTTAAGACTATGAAAGCCCAACTGGAGGAGAAAGAGAGAAACATTTTTCTCTTTGAGTAAATGAAGCTTTTGAAGAAGAAACCCTGAGATACACCCTGTTGTTTGAAATAGAAGGGATGGGGGAACAAAGGAGGAATTATGTTATGAAGTTTGATTTCCGGAAACAGCTTTGGGTTCACTATGCTACTGGGGAGACTGGGAGCTGGGAGAGTATGTGGCTGGAGTGTGTATGGGCTTTAAGAAACCAGCTCTACATATTAATTTTATTCTTTGCAATGTTGTGAATGCACAGAAACACTTTCTCCCCACCACACCCCTTGCCAGCTTGTTCAGGATGCGCTTGTCCAGGCTGCCTGCCCCCGTTTAGCACCCTAAATTGAAAGTGATCTCATGGTAGTAATTGCTTAACAGTCAGCTCCTAAAAATATGCCACCTAGTCTAATTGTTTGAAATAGTGAGAATGGAGAGCAAATGTGGAAAATGAGAACACCGGTTAAGTGGGTTTGATTTTAAATTAATTGAGTGGAAAATATTTACAGGATTCATTGTTCTCTCCCTGTAAAAGCAGCTGTTGAATTCCCCTTTGCCTTCACCATAAGTAAACACGTGTTTCTGGGAGCCTTCCAGCCATGTTTTTCTCTGTATCAGACACGCACTTCCAAGCCAGTGTCTTCTGCTTAATGACCTGCCTTGAGTGCAGGCCTTGTTACACTTTCACTATTCATAGAATCATTCAGGTTGGAAGAGACTCTTGGGATCATCAAGTCCAACCATCAGCCCTACTCTACAAGTTCTNGTTTAGTTTGAGGAAGAGGAGGCTGTACAACTACTAGAAAGGACATTGAAGAGAGGTTGGTGCTGGTCTCTTCTCATGGACAATCAGTGATAGAACAAGAGGGAATGGCTGCAAGCTGCAGCAGGGTAGGGTTAGGCTGGACATTAGGAAAAAATTCTTCACAAAAAGAGTGGTCAGAGTCTGGAATGGGCTGACAAGGAAGGTGGTGGAGTTGCTATCCCTGAATGTGTTGAAGAGTCATTTAGTTGTGGTGTTAAGGGATGTGGTATAGAGGAGAACTTGTAGAGTAGGGCTGATGGTTGGACTTGATGATCCCGAGGGTTTCTTCCAACCAAAATGATTCTATGATTCTCTGAATGCTACCTCAGAGATAAGCACTGGTCAGGTGCAAAGAAGGAGGGACAAGCCCATTTTCCTCTTGCAGAAATCCTGAGATGCTGTGACTCTTTTTCTTCTCATTTCATTCGCCTCATGTTGCTGATGTAGCTGGAGGAGTAAAGGACCCTCCAGCTTCATCTCATTTCTGCTTCTTGCCCTCCCCCCTGCAAAAAAGAAAGATTGGGAAAATAATGTTGGGCTCATTCTTCCATCCCTTTCTGCCAGGATTAGCGGATTGAGTGGACGGAAAGATCGTTTGGACCAAAGCAAATGGGAAACTGGTAGCTAAATTTTGGTTAGACAGCTGACCTATTACTGGTACCAGAATACCACTGAGGTTTGGACTTAATACGTAAACTCACCCAGAAAAAACTGCTGACTACAGTGAAATGTGATGTTTGGGATGGAGTAATGATTCCCTCTGTTAGAAATTCCTAAATTAACAACCTGAACATTCTTCCCATAATCATCAGGAAATACAAACGAGTTGCCAGAACTGTTTCTAGGGGAAGGATTTGGTTGCCCATCATTCTCATAGCTTTAGCTATTTTAGATAACTTTAAAATTTGTCTTAATTTCTCTCTAAACCCTCTAGGTTACCGTATTTATTCATGTGGTCGTCTTCTCTATAAATATGTTGCAGAATAAGGTGATTAAAGAAGCTTTTTCTTCCTTTCCTGATAGAAAGAACAGGGGACCTCAGCATCCTTGTAAGACTTGTTTTGAAAACATGCAGTGATTATAGGATGAATGAGGGTTTGTATTGCTTATTTGTGATGCCTCATCTGGATTTCCCTGTGCCTGGGAAGCTTCCTTTGGAACTAAATTAATTAGATGACTCTAATTAAAGGAGGGGCTTTGATTTGAGAGCCGGAAAGCATATTCACATGAAGGCTACACCCTCTTCTTTATCTGACAGCATCCATGAGTGATAGCAGCGTGTAATAATTAGGTGTGTCAAGTTATGAGTTGATTCATCTTCTTCAAGCGGTCCCGGAGGAAGAGGCGGAGGGTGGCTGTTCTCCAGAGGAGGCTGCAGACAGTAAGATGCGTGATGTTTCTTGAGTGAGTACACTAAGTGCCTGGTACTTCTTTAGAGTATGTAACTGCCAGTATTTAAGTTCCTGAGCTTGGCAGCATCCCTGAAGTGCAGACACGAAGGAGGGAAATGCTGCTAAAGTGAAAGGTGGGAGTGTGAGCAGAAACGCGGCATGTGCCTGAAAGTGATGTAGCTGTGCTTTCATTCAGAAAATCGTAGAACCATAGATTTGCCCAGGCTGGAAGGGACCTTTCAGATCATCTAGTCCAACCATCAGCCTAACTCTGATAAAAGAACCATCACTAACCCATGTCACTCAGCACTGTGTCAACCCATCCTTTAAATACCTCCAGGGATGGTGCCTCAACCACTTCCCTGGGCAGCCCATTCCAAGCCTTAATAACTCTTTCAGTGTAAATATTTTTCCTGATATCCAATCTGAACCTTTTCTGGAGCAACCTGAGGCCATTCTTTTTACAGAGGTAAAACCAAAGTCTCCAGCCCAGCAGTCAGCACACCACTTGCGTCCCTTCCACCCGTTTCTTATGGTTTACTGTGCGAATTTCAGCAAGCACATAGACTTAGTCCCTCCTGTAACTGATAAAAGCAATCAGTGACCTTTTGAATATGGGAGCCCCAAACACCACGAGCTTCATGAGTTACTTTTTCTAGGGGTGGTTTTCCAGAGTTGCTAAGCACCGTTGATCCGGTGTTGAGGATACTGAAGATAACAATGTTCTGTACCTCTGATTTTGGGTTGCAGTCCACCTACGTGTGGGTGCGAGTGCATCCTGAAAAGAAATTTCTATTCATTATAAAGCAGGCTTAAAACATTAAGTCGTGTCCTTGGTTCCCCAGATCCTGTAATACCACCCAGAAGTGGCTAACCTTTCTTAGGATGCTTTAGCAACTTCCTGGCACATGTCAAACGGGCCACCCAAGCACAAAACTTTGTTCAGATTCCTGTGTCTGGGCCAATGCTCCATGGTCTTCTCCTTACAAATGACTTGGTTTCTGCAGCTCTGGTACCAGAGGAAGAGTAGGGGCTTCAAGTGTGTAGGAGGGATGATGGCAAGTTCCTACCTCCAAGATAGAAGAGCTTTGTTTCTGAAGAAGAGGGTGCTGCAAATAAGAGGAGAATGAACAAATGAGAGGAGGTGGTGGGTTTGTTTTTTTTTTTTCTTCTATTTTCTGGCTCTTCTGGAGGGGAAACCACTATGCATTATCCCATACTTCAAGGTCTCAATCTGAAGGAACTTGACTGGAGTGAGGAATGTCCTGAGGAAGGAAACAGAATTAGGGATTTGTACTACTAATTTCTATTTATTTTGCTTGCTGCTAGAGGGAATCTGCTGCAGGAAATACATATCCTAACCCAGGTGTTTCCCTTGAAAGAAAAGTATTTTTAAATGGTTTATTATGAAAACTTGAACAATACTGTCATAAATAAATATAAGTTGGAAAACTTCACCACTGGAAGAAAAGTGTTGAAGATTGAAAAGTTCACAGGGTATTTTGTTGATGTTTTGAAGCTGCAACTGCTGTGAGGTGAGCAAATGGTGTGGGATGAAGCTGTGTATCTAGGATATCAGAATCTTTTGCCACTGAATAAAAAGACCAGACCCCAGAGCAGAAGCTAAGCCACATAAATGTCTTCTACTTGAGGTCAGAGTTCGGTCTTCAGATAATTCAGTGTGATGATAAGGTGTAGACATGAGTTAACAGTCATAGAGATAGGGTGGTGTCTTCTAGGGAGTTTCTTCCTGCTACAAAGCAAAACTAACAACTTGTCTATCTTATTTTTAAATTGTTAACCCCAAACACAGTAAGGGAACACTGAAGCTGAGGCAGGTTTAATAGGCAAGAAGCTTTATCAATATTAAGGCCACTTCTACTGAGAAGAAGGTGCAAAATGAAAACTGCAATTGCAATGATAAATGTAAAACTGATGGAGGGAGGGGCAGATGGGACCAAACCTTCCCTCCTCCTCTAACCTGCCTTAGAAAATCTCAGAGCTCAGCCCACACCTGGCTGACACATTGGTGCTGTAGAACTTGTGTTCCCAGCTCCAGCTAATGGGGTATGTCTGGGAACTCTCAGGCCAGGGAGGCAAAAGCATCTTGGAAGGTATCCAATCAAGGGGTTGTCTTCTACACTTGTGATACTTTTGGTTTTGGTCTCATGGTCTCACCTGAAATCTTCCTAAATAAACTTTTGTTTGTTTTGCCTTTAAGCTTAATCGTTTGACACCAAAGGGGACAAGGATTCTCAGGGTGATATCAACAACCTTTGGAGGCTGCAGATCCTGGGGAGAATGTATTCATACACCCCTGTGAGAGTGCCGCAGCCAGGTGAGTGTGGGGAACACCAGACTGGAAGGGGTTTTAGATCATAGCACAAAGGACAACACTGGAGTAGACCAAAACCAAACAGACAAGAGAGGGACTCCCCATTGCTCTGGGGGAAACCTTAAGCCACCACCCTGAGGGGCTTTGCACAAGGAAAGGTGTTCTAAATATTGGGGTAAGTAGTGGGGGGACAGGAAAGTCCATGAAGATAAGCTAGGAGGTGCTACTTGCAATTTCACAGGACGTCCTGAAGTAACGAACACCTTCTTTGAGGGCAGTGCACGATCCTCCTCTGGTTTTGGCATAAACAGGTCAGTGCAGGTTAGCGAGTACATACTATTTTATGGCTGCTGCAGGTTCAGTTTGCTTTTGTCCTTCCTGAATGATAACAATCTGGAGGTGCAGCTCTATCAAGCTTTTGCAAAGGATACTGGTGGATGTGTATGTAAACATACACGTAGCACAAAAAAAGGCAATTCACATCCCAAAAAATAAATCACTTTGTTGCCAGCACTGTTCCCATTTGCCTGCCAGATGTAAGTTACATCTATATGGTTTTAAATTGGAAGAGGGGAGATTTAAATTAGCTTTTAGGAAGAAAAGGGGTCAGCCTTCACTGCTGATGTCAACTGATCAGAGAACAGGTTGTCACCCAGGTGTAGCCCCATCTTCTTCCCCCCGAGTATTTCTCCCCTCTGGCCCTGTGTTCTCACCTGTAGCTGGACATTGATAGCTGCTGGTGGCCAGCCCAAGGAAGCAATCAACACACTGATAAAGTTCATGTCTAACTGTCCAGTTTTGGACCATTTCTCTCTTGAGCTCAGCTTCATCTTTATGTATAAACGTGGCTTTAGAAGTTCTTTCCTACTTTGGTAACAGTATTCATTTCCACACCAATGAAATTAATAAACAGATTTAATTAATTACACTTTTCTGTAATTCTAATATATTTCTTAGATCAAAATAATAATAATAAAAAATGTTCCTTGTAGAAGTCAACCATCTGGCACTATCTCTCATGACAAACCAACTCCTAAAATACACTTGAGTCTCCTCAACCAGGCTTGATGAATCATTAGATAATGCTGATGGTTCTTGTTTACTGGCTTTTAAGTTCTGTGTTCTCGCTTGCTATAAGAAGCATTAGTGTAACAAACAGGATTCTTTTTAGGTTAAAAACCACCAGCCAAGCTCAAAGATCAGGAAGGGATGTACAAATAACCTCAGGTTTCTTTTAACAGATCTGTGACTTCTTCTGGGCTCAGTGGTGGTGAATAACATGACCTGAACCCCTAATTCCTGCAGGCACTGCCATTCGAAGCAAGGGTGCTGCTCTTCCAAATGGAAAGCCATGCTGTAGCTTGGATGCAGGGAAAGGCTGAAGAGGTTCCTCAGTGCTGGATTGCACCCCAGAGGCTGAAGAAAAGTGAGAACTTGGTGGCACAGGTTCAACTGCTCTTCTCCCCAGACTGGTCGTGTCTCTCCCTGCTTCTCCAATCTCAGCCCTGTCCCTTGTGCACCCTGGCTACTTTGTCATCTCCTCTGCTCTCTTTAGGTATCTTCTACCAGTCTCCTCCCCCAAACAGTCCCAGATATAGCCCCCTGAGCTCAGTATGGAAATTGTCACCTAAGCTCTTTGAGTTTCCTACCTGCAAACCTCTCCCTGTCCCCAGACACCACTCTCCTTTCTGGGATATTCCAGTCCTGTTCCCTGTCACTGCCTAAATATTTTTTCCCCCATTTTGCTTGTTTAGTTGGTTCTTGCTGAACCCAACTACCTCTTTTTCTAATCTTTCCTTTCCTCTCAAGCATGATTTTTTTCCCCAGTCTCCCCCTCCATTCAAATCTTTCCTGTTTTCTGGCTCTGTCTCACACTCTTGACCAGCCTTACCAGTACTCCTCCTCTGATCTGTCTCCCTTCTTGCTCATCCTAGACAGCTCATTAATTTCTAAACCCTAATCTCCTTATCTGGTCAACCCCCATGACCAGCTATGAGTGCAACTCCCCACTATTAGATAATCAATTCTTCCCAGACTCTTATCTCTTTCCTCTCCCAATCTGTTGTTTCTACACACCTTTGTTCAGGTTCAATGGCACTCCCTGCCTTAGTGGTGGGCAGTGTCACCGAGGTCACCACAGGCGTAGGAGACAAGGCTTGGAGTCCTCAGCACAGGAAGGAGATGCACTTGTTGGAGCGGGTCCAGAGGAGGTCACGAAGACCCTCCGAGGGCTGGAGTACCTCTACTAGGAAGATGGACTGAGAGAGTTGGGGATGTTCAACGTGGAGAAGAGAAGGCTCTGGGGAGACCTTAGAGGTCCTTACAGTACGTAAAGGTGAGATGGGGAGGGACTCTTGATCAGGGAGTGGAGACATAGGATGAGGGGTAATGGGTTTAGACAAAAAGAGGGAAGGTTTAGATTAGATCTCAGGAAGAAATTCTTTTCTGTGTTGGAACAGATCCAGCAGAGGGACATGAAGATGCTCAGAAGGATGGAGAACCTATGCTGTGAAGACAGGCTGAGAGAGTAGGGGATGTTCAGCCTGGAGAAAAGAATGCTCCAGGGAGACCTTATAGAGGCCTCCCAGTCCCTAAAGGAGGCTACAGGTGAGATGGGGAGGAACTCTTGATCAGGGAATGGAGCCATAGAATGAGTGGGAATGGGCTTAGACCAAAAGAGGGGATATTTAGGTTAGATCTTAGGAAGAAATTCTTTGCTGTGAGGGTGGTGAGACACTGGAACAGGTTGCCCGGAAAAGCTGTGGCTGCCCCATCCCTGGAGGTGTTCAAGGCCAGGCTGGATGGGGCTTGGAGCAATCTGGTCTGGTGGGAACTGTCCCTGCCCATGGCAGGGGGGTTGGAACTAGATGTTTTTTAAGGTCCCTTCAAACCCAAACCACTTTATGAATCTATGATTCCCCACTCTTAGCTTCTGCCTTGCTTCTACCTGCCATTGCTACTGCTGCTTTATTGACTATAGTTCGCTTGCGCCTGAGATTCTAGGAGGAAATTTTGAAGGTGAAGAGAAAGAAACCAAGGTCCAAGACCTGTAGGATGCTAACAGCAGCTGAAGGAGAGTGGCAGAGGACTCAGAAAGCCAAACACCTTTCATCAGGAGCGTCAGAGGATTAAAAGGAAAGGCAGGAGGCTGGCAGTGGAGCAAAGGGAAGGCAACGTACTGAGCAGAAGAGTGCAAGTGCCTGAGTCAAAGGCAGGCGAGAATGGGGCACGGAGGCTGAGGTCATTGCAAACTTTGGCAGGACAAGATTCATGGAATTAAATATTGCATGGTATCGGAATGTCTGCTGGCATGAGAGCGGGAGTGGCCCAACACCCTCTGGTTCGGTAGATGTTAACAGCCACAAGTTGGGGAAATCCTGTTTCTGGGGAAGCCAACCTTTCCCAAAGCTGGGACTGCAGCACTGGCAGTGAGGGATGCCCTTTATGACCCCTTTGCCTGCTCGCCCCTCATAGGTCTTAAAAGAGGGTGGTGGCTCCTCTCTGTTTGTGCTGGCGACTTTTTGGTCCCTCCCACTGCAGTGTCTGGAGGTGCCCAGTCCTTGCCAGGGGAGGTCGGGTACCTGCCTCAGGCTGTGCCAGTGGGTGCAGAGCTGTGACACCCATGGCTCTCACCCTGCTGCACAGGGGCAGGGGAGGGACCTCTCACGCCCTGTGTCTCTTCTGGGGCATCTGTGAATAAGCTGGCTCTTTTTATCACTAAACTCCCTTTTGTTTTTATTTATTTAAATACTTTCTGTGAAGAAAAAAGAATAAGAAGGTAAATATAGGTACAAAAAAAGGGTGCTTGGTTGTTACCTTTGGACTTACAGAAATGTGTTGTTAGGCAGAATCATTGCATGGTTAGAGTTGGAAGGGACCTTAAAGATCATCAAGTTCCACCCCCCCTGCCAGGCAGGGACACCTCCCAACAGACCAGGTTGCTCCAAGCCCCATCCAGCCTGGCCTTGAACCCCTCCAGGGATGGGGCAGCCACAGTTTTTCTGGGCAACCTGTTCCAGTGTCTCACCACCCTCACAGCAAAGAATTTCTTCCTAAGATCTCTTCTAAATCTCCCCTCTTTTGGTCTAAGCCCATTCCCCCTCATCCTATGGCTCCATTCCCTGATCAAGAGTCGCTCCCCATCTCGCCTGTAGCCTCCTTTAGCGACTGGGAGGCCTCTATAAGGTCTCCCTGGAGCATTCTTTTCTCCAGGCTGAACATCCCCAACTCTCTCAGCCTGTCTTCCTAAGAGAGGTTCTCCAGCCTTCTGAGCATCTTCATGTCCCTCTGCTGGACCTGTTCCAACAGGTCCATGCCCTTCTTATGTTGGGGGCCCCAGAGCTGGACACAGTACTCCAGGTGGTGTCTCAGGGGTGTGGAGCAGAGGGACAGAATCACCTCCCTTGACCTGCTGGCCAGAACCATCAAAATAATTGTTTTGATGAAGCCCAGGGTGCAGATGGCTTTCTGGGCTGCACGCATACATTGACAGCTCATGTTGATCTGCTGTCTCTGGTAGGGCTAACGTGGTCTTCTGGTGCATCTCTGATGACATTATAACTGAGGGATGGTGAACATTGCTGAACGAGTACAAGATGTATGTGGTCCAACTCTTTGCTTGTCAGGTAATAAGTCTGTTGACCAACAGGCTGCATCACTACTGGCAGCTGGTCACAAGTGATGCCCTTTCAAATGTAAACGCACTGTAGGGTTGAAATATAAATAGATTTAATAGAATAAGACTAAATAATTATCAATAATACTAAAAAAACAGTATTAATCCCAATGCTGATATGAGATACACAAGAATTACAGTCAGACGATTCTCTCAGCAGGAAGCTGTGCGCTCCCAGCAGGGGACAGCCAAAGTCAGACACTGTGAGTGCAATGGCTCTGGGGGGAAAGGGAGGTCTCAGGGGTCCAGCACTGGGTCAAGAAGTTGTTTGGACCCTCACCATCAAGGAAGAGCCTGCTACGCAGCAAAGGTTTCTAATTTATATGAAATGTGATGTTCATGGTATGAAATAATCCTGTTGGCCAGCTTGGGTCAGGGAGGCCCAGGCCTTGCTCCTCCTTGTCCCTGCACCTGGCAAGGCTGGAAAACACTGAGACCTTGAATCTCATAGAGCCTGGCTGGCCATAAGGTAAGGATTTTCATGAATTCAGACACTAGAGTCTTCTAAAAGTGCAATTTTCCCCAGCATTAGAACAAAAGTTAGTCCTGTGTCTCTCAACGCAGGACACACAGCCTCAAACGTGGCGTTTGTTTCTTACGGGGCTGTAAGTCATCTCTTGCCAAGGCCATTTTATCCAGAGCCATCTCTCTGCATATTGTTTTCCTTCTGGTGGCAGAGGTGGAAGCTCTGGCTCTTCCCTGAGAAGTCAGTGGGTGGTGAGGCTGCTCTGCTGATGGAGAAGCACACCTTTGTTGTGTACCAAGATCCTTGGGTCCTGTTATACACCACCCTGTGCCTGCACACTCCTGATGGAGGCATGGAACTCACCGGCTTCATGGAGGGGGTGTTATTCATTGACTTGGGCTTGCTCTTTTCCATTGTGCACAGTCTTCCTCCAACTAGGTTGGGGCACTCCATTGTCTGTTTGACTTTCCTTTCGTTGCAGGAATGCGACTCTTCTTGTTTCGTTAATATTCAGAGGAGCATGTGGCTGGGGCTAAAAATAGCAAGGAATAATCATGACTACAAAGCCAAAGAAAACGAGGAGAGGATCCAAGGACCCTGGCTATGTAAGTCTTCAGGTTCAGCTGGTGCTTGTTTGGCCTTTTTGTTTGGATTTTTTGAATTTGTAGTCAAATGAATCTTTGATAGATTTGCAGCTAAGCTGACTTTATCTGAAAGCCTAACAAGCTTTTCAAACAAAACACTGCTCTTTTTTTTTTTTAATTGGAATATAAAGCTGTCTTCTGTTGACACTTTGCAGGAACGAAGCATTGTTAAATGTTCAAGAGAGGATTAGCCTGGAGAATTTGACATTTTCAGAAGCCAGGAAAAAAAACAATCTAAGCTTCTTTGACTGTCTTATCTATGGTTCCTTGATGTTTATGTTGAGAAAGCTTTTCTATAAGGCAGGTGATTTAAGTAGGCCCACTGTGGTGAGCAAGGTGCTGCTCACTGTGAGAGAGGACACAAAAATGCAGCCCTTCACTTATCCCTCTGCCCCCCCTGCGAGTTATGCAAACCAGCACTCCCTGCTTTGTACTCTCTCAACTTTCTGAGTTTTCCAAAACAAGACCTATTCTCTAGACATCCTGAGCATGCAGATACTGCGAAACAGAGGAAAAGGAGAACTGATGTAAGAAAATAAATCCTGGCAGACCTTTTCCATGTTCTTCTCCCGGAGGAATGCATTAATATAACGTTTCTACTTATTGATTTCAGCTCCATCTACTCTATTGGCTACCAGGCTATGAGCAGACAGGATGAAATACAAGCAGCTCTTGGCAAAAACCTCCAAATATGAGTGATATAAATGATGGGGTGAATTTATTGGCTGCATTTGGTGAAGAGCTTCACAAAGAAGTAGCAAGACTGTAGGGCCACGGGAAAGGAGAGGGATGGTTCTTGCAGGGGTTTTGTGCTGAAGTGCAAGCAAATGTGTGGAGCCCAGTCTTTAGTGTTTAACACCACCAATGGTTGGTGCTAATTGAGAGCATCTTCTATGTTGTCTCTGGAGACTGCAGAGCCGCAAAGAGTGACTCTGAGAGAGTCTTGCTGCCCGTGGAACAGAGGTGTGGAGAGCTGCACCTCTACCTGCAGCCACATCCATGCCTCTCCCCTTACTAGGCTAGCTTCTATTTTTATTCATAAAAAACCCCAACTATTTTTATTATGCTGTATGTATATTATTGTTATTACAGCATTTCATTATGTTTTTAATTCAGAGAGAGATGTGAAGACTGGAACTGGCTGCCCAGGGAGGGTGTGGAGTCCCCTTCTCTGGAGACCTTCAAGCCCCTCCTGGATGCAGCCCTGAGTGATGTGCTCTGGGCAATCCTGCTTTAGCGGGGGAGTTGGACTGGATGATCTCCAGAGGTCCCTTCCAACTCTGGCAATTCCCTGATTCCATGAAGACTGTGGTGATCAACCATACAAGCACCTATGAGAATAAAGAGCTGAAGAGGGACCCTAAAATGTGAGACACTGAGGTTCCTCATGCGTACCTGCAACTTGGCACTGGAAAGACATGAAGTAGTGTCCATCCAAGCTTGTCTCTTCATAAATGCTGCCTTTGCCCAGAATTCCTTGCTTGGATCCAGAATTGAGGCGCTTACATTAGAGAATGCTGCACCCCATCATGTACGACCTGGTAGTTGAGAGACTGCTTTGCACTGATGTGATGGCACCACGTAATCCCCCTGAATTCTGCACCCTCAGAGGTATCTGTGCTCTGTTTTGGCTATTCATGGAGACCAAGGTAAGCAAGCAAGAAGCCTGGGGCACTCACTGATGTTCAACAAGATGTGCTCCTTGCCACTTTCATCATGATGCCAAGAAAGGATTTTTCTTATGGACCTACTTGCTTTAGATATAAGACTAGTTCTATGGTGGTCAGGGAGTCCATTTGAAAATATGAGCAGGGTGAAGCTTTTAGTGAATAAACTTGGATGAAAAAAGAAGGGCCCTGTCATTAATTGCTATTAAGACAGAAAACCAGGGATACATAACACTTGCCTGTTTCGCTCCCACTTTTGTGGATGCAAACGAGTCTTCTGTTTGTGTTGAATCCTGTGAAGTTTCCATCAAATGTTGGCCAGCACTTTTGCTCATCCAGAAGCTGTCAACACCCCTTCCCACCGAAGGCAATGGAAAGAGATGCATGGTTTGTTTCTGATTTTGGCAATTGGGTATAGGATAAGTTCAGTGTAGTTATAAATGTAGCACGAGTCTAACAGAACTCAAAAATTAGATTTCTGAATGTGAATGAATGGGCTAAAGGCACACATTTGGGGTTGGGTGTCACATATTGCACGACCATACTTTTTTTAGAGTGGGGCAACAAGTGGGGCAACAAATTCTTATATTTAGGCCTACATATATTAGTATTTGTTGCACTATGGTGCACAAAGTTGTTAAATGCACCCATTTAAAATTTCAATGGTACTTCTGGAATAACTGAAACTGCTTTAGAATACATGTTGGACTTTAATTGTAGCTAAAAATAGAAGAAGTTTGCAACATATATATAGATCTGGAGCAACAGGCGTTAGCTCCTTAGAGCACAAAGCTGATGCAGCCTCTTTCAGGTACATTTAGAAGTGCCAGAAATACACTAAGAAAATCCAACTTGAACCCTGAGCTCATGGAAATGGTGAAGCTGGTCCAATCTTTATATTGAACAGGAGTCTGTTATGCTATTTGTCTGGGTTTTTTTTTTTATTTTGGATTTTTTTAATAATGCAAAAAAGTTCCACTACTGTGGAAAGATGAAAACAGTGGAATTAGAAAAGATGTGTACGTTTTAGGGTGTCTTTATTTTAAGCTTAGTTTTCCTCTCACTTGTTTGAAGGCAAGCAATGTTGCTTAGGTTTGGCATGGTTTTGGATCTTAACTTTGCAGAGCTGTAATCCCCCAACTACTTAAAAGGGAAAAAAGAGCTTCTTAGCTACTTGTGCTGCACCATGTTTTATGGAGTTAGCCATATGGCATCTCTTCATTGATAGGAACACTCTAATTTATCCTTTCTTTTTATTTTTTTTTTTTGGCTTGCAACGATAGAGTGTTGGCTTCTAACCCTGTATCTTGCGTGATCTGTGTCAACAGAGGGAAAGCTGCTGAGGTGTATGTAGCATGTAAAGTGAAGAGTTGAGCAACAGGGGGGATCTTTTCTTTGTCGTCCTTTGCATGCCATTAGGTTTGGGACATTGTTCCTTGCTTACTTCTTGTGAGTTGGACATAAATTAGAGCTCCCAAGTATGTAGTATGTTTAATTATCCCATGACGTTTCTTTCCTGAACTGTGCAATTCAAAAGTCAACACCCAGTCTTTCTCCACCTCGGTGATAACTGCTGGTGTTTGCAAAGCCCTGTGCATCCTCCCAGCTGGAAACCTCCAAGACAGGTGAGTGTGGCACCATGCACTAATGTGGTCACAGCACAAGGGCACCTGAAAGATATTGCTGCCGTAGGATGACACTATTATAGAATCATAGAATGATTTGGGTTGGAAGGGATCTTGAAGATCATCCAGTTCCAACTCCCCTGCCCTGGGCAGGGACATCTCCCACCAGACCAGGTTGCTCAAAAACCCATCCAGCCTGGCCTTGAACACCTCCAGGGATGGGGCAGCCACAGCTTCTCTGGGCAACCTGTTCCAGTGCCTCACTACCCTCTCAGGAAATAATTTCTTCCTAATATCTAATTAAAAACTCCCTTCTTTCAGTTTAAACCATTTCCCCTTCTCCTATGGCTCCCCTCCCTGACTAAGAGGCCCTCCCTGTCTTTTTTGTAGCCTCTATTAGTGACTGGAAGGGGCTCTAACGTCTCCCCGGAACCTTCTCTTCTCCAGGCTGAACATCCCCAACTTTCTCAACCAATTGGAGAACAGGAGAGATGCTAGAAGAGGTGTTCCAGCCCTCTGATCATCTTCGTGGCCCTCAACAATTTTCCAACAGGTCCATGTCCTTCCTGTGCTGAGGACTCCAAAACTGGATGCAGTACTCCAGGTATCTCCAGACCAATTAACAGTCTTCTCTCTGTGGCACTGCTTAGCTGATACTGTTACACTCTTTTAGTTCTGGAGCTGGTTTGGCAATGGGTCAACAAGCCTAAATGGTGACTGCCTTGGGCACATAAATATGTCTCAGTTCTCTGTAAATATTGTTGGTAGACAACAAGCTCAGACTGTGTTCCAGCCTCCATCATAACTGGAAACATGCTGGGCTTCCTCCCCACCTCCCTCCCTCCATTTTCTTCTCTTTCTTGAAGGATCATCCCTTAATAATCATTGTGCTTTGCTTCTCCTGTGTTCTGGCCTCACCCCACTGACTTCACTTGGGAAGCCCCATCTTCCCAAGGAGAAGATTCACTCCTGCTGTGTCCAAAGTCATCAAGTCCTTCACCCTACTCCAGTGGACAGGAAAGATGCTGCCTTCTGGGAGCTCAAGATACCCAGGTTGTTCACTTGGTGTAACCCATCAGATGGCAGGGGTCATGTTGTATGGATTTAGTTCAGAAAATTAGTTTAGGGAGGCTGCCTCTTCAATTAGCAAAGGAAAAAAAAGCTGTTTCTGCAGGAGTACTGTGGTATGTTACTCCCTTCTGAACACCTTCTGGAAGAGCAAGTCTTTCTCCACTGATTGTGATTGACTGCAAACTAGCAAGAGGAAGCTCATGGGGCTAAATCAAGCTGTCTCAGTGCCTGTCTTGGTTACCAGTTCTCAGTTTTTTTGACATATTTGTCGAATAATCATTTTAACACAAACATGCAGCCCTGTGCTCTTCTGCAATTCCCAATTGCTTCTTCTTTTGGGATGACAGGTATTCTCGCTGTGCCCTTCTGTCTGCTGCGTCTTCCAAATTACCCCCAAGTCCTCCTGCAGTGAAGGTATGTACTGTCAGAACAAACCCCACCTGAGAAGAAACCCGTAGTTCTTTTGGCCTGAGCACACATCAGTAGATCTTCCAACTGAAGATCTTCCAACTAAACACAGATCTTACAACAACTCAGATCTCACCACTGACATCCTGCTTTTAAATTGGGTGCTCAACGTGTGTTTCCAGGTAAAAACAACGTCCTTTATTTCTGTTCTACAGAGTGGAAGCTTCTTGAGGGTGATTTCCAGTGCTGAAAGGACTGGCTGAAATCTCGCCCTCCTTCTCTCTTCAGCTCAATGTCTTTCAAATTTTCTAGAGCTGGTTTCACTTTGTCTCATTACCCAGCATTTGGATGAATACCAGATTTAGATACAGCTCCTTTTTCTTCTTCTCCAGAGGGAATAAGGGATTTACAGCAAAGCTGCATTTTTCTAAACTGAGGAAGATCAGCACTAGAAGGGTCATGTAGTTTCTTGTTGGTCTACTAGAGATTTCAGCTTTTAATAATGCCATTAAACTCTACAGATGTCTGAGTTCTCTGATGATACTCATCATGTCCATAAGCACTTTTTACCTCTTCTTGGCAATTGCTTGTTATTCTTATAAGCAGTTACTGTTAGACCTAATCAGATTTAAACATCTGAATCATTTGAATGTAAAAGCGGTAGTGTTAAGAAAATGGAATTTTAATGTGAAATGATGTTCAAAGAAAGGTGGGATTATTTTATAGTTTGCTTATGTATCTGGGATAAATGGCAAACAACAGCATGAGGGAGGTGTCTCCATGGGAGCATCTCATAAAAGTGTTGTCCTCAAATTACTCCCGTGAGTCAGTAGAAGAGACGTAGAAGAGACATCTGGGGGGATGTGTATGTTTGTTTGTTGGGGTTTTTTAAAGCATATTAAGCTTTGTATTTAACTACATTCCTTACATGGTACTGTAATTATTGCCTAGACCCATTATCTTTTTCCTCTCCTCTCCTCTC